>JAAAKE020134425.1:0-14044 GCA_010014785.2 Anisolabis maritima | reverse complement strand
CTGACCTTTGGTACGTGAAGCTAGACCTCTAGCTCTGCACCAAGGGACAGGGCAATTATTTATACTCTTTGTTTTTGTTTTTTTTTTTTCGTACGGCTATGCTTTCATTTTATTCTAGAGAAAATATCCTTTTAGAATATATATAAAAAAAAAAAAATTGAAATGTAATAAAATGTCTATGTGTGTGATAATTTCTTCCATGATAACTCGTTAATTATTCGATAGTGTATACCTAAAATAAATCTAAATGCAAATTCTTGGAAAACCATTATGAAAGGGTGACATATTTTTTTTTTTACACATTAGATTTTTTATGTATTCTGAATCATTGAGACCATCTCAATGTACACTGATATGCCACACTTTTGTAGCTAAATTTGTTACAAATTTGTTTAACAAAAATTATTTTAATTTGCTCTTGTAGCGTTGGTGATTGCCTTTGAAATCAATAAACAAAAGCATTTTTTTTTTTTTTTTGAGGGAAAAGCCTTAAATTAAAGGCTTAAAAACCCTCAATCCTAACAAAAAAATCATTCCCCTGGTGTATCGTGCACTAATGGCACACACCATTCCCTATTGCCGGTTTCGGGTTCTCTGACCCATTTCCGGTCACCCTCCCCATCCAAACAAAAGCAAAGAATATAATTAATTAAAATTTAATTTTAATCAAATAATGAATATGAGATATAAATATATTAATTCAAATTATTATTAATTAAATCCCCACCCCCACCCCTGCTCCTGATATTGTCACTATTCTAAGCCACGGGGTGTGGGTTCGGATCCCAGGCAGCCCGATGAAAATTTATTTATAACAATACCAAATGATGTAAATAAATATATCATTTAATGTCTTTATGGTCTCGAAAAGACTAAAAAAAAAAAATATTTCAAAAGTACATAAATGTACAGGGAACAAATAACACATTTTGATAGCATTAGTTTAATTTCGATTTTGTTTTTTTTTTTTAACATTAACTATCCTTCAATTGGTCGGCAAAGTAAAAAAAATCAATCGAATCTTTAAAGGGAAACTTTTATTGTATAATAAAAATGCGCTCTAACCAGCCATTTTGTGACATCTATGTGATTCCATTGATTTTGATTTACAGTGAAGATTAAATTAAAAAAAAAAAATAAATAAAGTATTAAGACATTAATTTTCGATTTAAAAAAATATTTAGGGAGCAAAAGGGCAGGAGGGTATTGCAATAAATCAATTTAAGCTCTTGTCATATGTCAACATGTTTACCAAATATCAATATTTGAAAATTACTATTTTTTTTTTCTAATGCCATTTATTCGTTACAAGATATATAAATGAATATAAATAAATAAATAAATGAAAATTCAGAGATAAATATCAATTAATAAAAATTATTATTTATTGGTAAAGAAAAGACAATAAAAAATAAAAAAAATCAGTAGCGGCGTCCTTTTGACTTTCGCGTATATAGGGAAAGTAGTTTTATTAAATATATTGACATCAAATTATATCAGACTCCTCTCAGTGAAATCATATTTGGGCATTCACGTAACGTACTACTTCCGGTTGCCTGATGTAGCCCAAAAGTTGAAAGAGATATATGATATTGGTGAAATGCGCACACGTATTGTAAAATTTGGTTGATCGAGCGGTCAAAATCGAATTTTTGGACGATTACAACACTTTCCCTAAAATATGTACATTAAATTAAAGAAATTAAAAATCTGATGGGATTATAATATTTTATTCGTGCAGGAATTTTATTTTTTAAATAGATATCTGAAAACATATAAATAACGAAAATATATATATAAAAAAAAAACTGCAGAGGGCAGTCTGCACAGCTAGTAATGAAATAAAAATATAAATTATAATTGTAATAATTATTTAGTGTGTTTTGATTTTTGATTTGCTCACGTCTAAGTGACAAAGAAAGCAAATGTATGTGCTGTGACGTCATAAGGGTGGTTCCAATAATTATTATTTTTTTGAATGTTAAAAAATTAATATGTTTTGCTAAATTTAGAGACGTCCCTAGTATAAATATTTTACTAATATTGCCACGATAAAAAATAAAAAGATTCTACCCAACATTCTCAATCCCTTTCTCTATTAACAACCTCTAATGGGATTATACTAGGATAAAGGATAAATAAGTTGTTTTCTACCATAGCACCATTCATTTTTTTTTCTCCCTGAAATTTTCGTTAAATATTAATAACCTAATTTCAAAGATAAAATCTCTCTTTAGGTTAATAGAATTTTTTTTTTTTTTTTTTTTCCTAAAGCAAAGTTCAATAGATCGTTAGAAGTGAACAAAATCGACTAGAAAAATGAGCTTTTCTCTATTCAAATTGAAATGTGCAGAATTTCTGTTATTGATTTCCGAACAGTGAGTGCGTGAGTGTGGTTTGGAAAGCGATAACAGCCTCTCTCTCTCTCTCTTTTGCCGATTTGTGCGCACATTGAACGAGCCCTCTCATGCATGGTCTCTCTCTCTCTCTCTCTCTCTCACTCACCCTTTACCCCCTTCCCTCTCATTGTTTGATCCTACGGCGGCCAATTCAGAGAGCATTCAAAAAAAAAAAAAAAAAAAACTCAGATCCAATCAGAGAGCATCAACCAATAGCCATCTTGATAGAAATTTGAAGAGACGTCTAGCCTAGTTTACAAACATCTATTTGCTAACTTTTTTTTTTTTTTTAGGAGTGAAAGGGATAAATTATTTACAAGTTAGTCAAATAGAAGAATTCCCATTTATGAAAACCTATGCCTTTTTTTTATTTGATTCGACATTTTGAAAAGGGATTAACTCCATACAATCTCTTCCTTAATCATTTATTTATTCAATAATTTTTTTTTTTTTATTAATGCCCTAACCCATAAATTATATAAACAAAAATTTTCTATATATATAGAAAATACAAAGTGTTTTACAAGCTCATTAGATATGTAAATAAATATTAATATAGAACATAAATTACTAATAAGAAAAAAATTCAATAGTCAGCATAAATAAAACTTTTGCATAGTCTATGCCCTAGGATAGTGATCTCGAACACGGATCCCCTTCCTATTTATATTCTTATATTAGATGAATGGCAAAATATTTGGAATATATTAGTATAAAGGAAGTAGAAGGCAGATTGCAGCAAAAAATTATAAAACATTGTTACATCATGACATCTTTAGGCATGATCACAAATAGCCAATAAGTGACTGAAGATGGAAACATCTCGGCTTTTGGCATCCAAGGATTCCTTTTTCCTGTAATCTGCGTTATTATTAATTACTAAATCACGTTCAATGCCAAAATGTGTTAGAATAACAATATTCGTCTAAATTACTAAATTTTCATTCAATTCTTAGAAATATAAGTTCAAAAGTATCAGAGCGAGTGTTTCTGTACACTCAGGTGATAAGAACGTGGAGACGACTGCTGTCTTTTCTTCCTCTCTCCTTTTTTTTATCATTTTATGCAATCATATAAAGTATGAGCACATCAGAGAAAAAAATCTAGATATATAATAATAATAATAATAAATATGTATGTAGGTATATATCGAAGGCAATAAATGATAATAGGCTAACAACATTAATTAAAATGGCTGCTCAGGCTTATCAACTTAATTGTGTAGGCAAATTATTTGCGCCTGAGAGTGGGACCTGTCGCTTTTCTCATTTAGATTTGAGTAGCGCCTCCTCCCCTTAAACGACCCAAAACAACCCCCCCTTCCCCATCCTCTTCCTCTTTTGACTGACATCACTGAACCTATTAAAAAGGACCATCAACTTCAAATGAGTACAAATGATGACGCATTGCTGCAAAAAAATAGAGGTAGGCTGAAATTAGTGCAATTTTATTATTATTGTTTAAATTATTATTATTTTTTTTTATTATTATTATAAACATCAATCAAAATTATTTAATTATTTTAATATGAAAATGTCACATTTTTTTTTTTTTTTTTTGTTAAAGGGAAGATCCAATCCCAAGTCGCAAAAAAAAAAATAGTACCATAAATATATTTTTTCTTTGCTTAGGCAACCAAATGACCAACTCACTAATGAATAGTCATTTAGATTGCCTAACCTCCAGCAAACACCCCTTGGTAAAAAATGATACTCAGAAATGACAAATAAAAAGGGAATTAATTCACTCCCTTCCCTTCCTGAATATGCTACGGTTTACACTCTGCCATCTTAACTTTTTCGGATTCTTTATTTTTGATTTTTTAATAATATAATAATGAGGAAAAAAAGATGGTTCCTATTGCACATGTAAGCTCGTAGTTCAAAGTCAAATTGATGCCTGAGGGTGAGCATGGACCTGCTATTACCCTGAAGAGATGGATGGAAACACCCTCGCACACACATTCTCACCTACGTGCGGTACAATATTATATTCTATTTTATTTATCCAGGGTGGAAAATTAAAACCCCATGGGGGAATCTAATTTCGGTCTTTAAAAGTTACGTAACTTGAACGCTCTGCTTATACATGCAAATGCAAGTAGGAATTAATTAATTAAACTGATGTGGCCATCATAAAATCCATCGAAATATTATCGCCCTGTGGAGAAATGTAAAGCAGTTGAACGGATCTTTATTAAATTAAAGTCCTTAAACTCCTTTTAAACAAGTTTGGGAAATAGTACGATACAGATGTCTCTTTTCTTGGCATATCAAATACAAATTTGATTGTTTATTGAAAATAGTAAACAATTTCCACTGCCTTGGCCTCCTGGATAAGTATTCAAATTTAATCTTTAAATTTTTTTAAAAATATCTTTACCTTTCAGGCCAAAAGGAACCGAAAAATGGAAAAAAAATTTAATATGCGTTTGCGTGCGTAGCTTTTTTCTTAGCTTCCATCTAATTTTCTCATCATCCTTTACACGAAATATTTTAAAACTTAATGCTAATAATTTGCGTCCATCCTTGGACAATTTTCATAACAATCGGTGGAAGGGAATATATTCTTAAAAAAAAAAATTAGATATATTATTAAATCTACGTTATCTGATAAAGAAATTTTATTTAATCTTTAACTTTTTTCTTTTTTAAATGTAATTAATAAAATCATTCATCAAATTTTTTTTAGTCTAAAAATGTCCTAAAAAATGGATACTCTCAGAGCGGTCCTATCTCCTATTCCCAGAATGTAAGGTCGGGTTAGTCCTGTTTAGCGGGGAAAGTTTTCCAACTTCGATGCCTATTTTCCCACAGAAGGGTTAATATTTATTTCCCCGGAACTCTTTAATAACACTTGTTAATCAGGGCTAATCATTCATCTTGAGAATATGAGAAGGGACACTAACGAGAAACTGTTTATTTTAAATGTTATTTTTCGGTTATTACTTTCCCCCACTTTTATATACAATATAATAGTAAAGGTAAAGGATTATGATTATGAAAAATTCAACCGTAATTTTGAAAATATTTTCAAGTCAAAAGGACCCCAAAAATCCACAAAATCTGCATGTATGTGTCTGTATAGTTTATTTATTAGCTCTGTAAAAGAACATGTAATAAAATTTGGGGACGGGAAAAAAGGTCAGAATATTTTATAAGAAATACGATATTCTCATCATCCGCTTGTTTAAATCTTTTGAAAATTAATGAGACTTAATTAATTAAGACGTTTGTTTCCAGGCCTGAGCTAAATTTAATAACAATCCGTTGAGTAGAAGGGCATATATTCTTAAAAAATTTGGTATAATAAAATACATCACATTGAGAAACTCTACAATTTTATTTAATCACTTATTTTTTTCCTTTTTTAATGTTTTTTTTTTCAGCAGCAGAGGCCATATAGACTTTAAGGGATAAATAATAAAAATTACGAGGCATGTAATCCAATCATATTAATTTATATCCATTAGTATCCAAATGATATAAATATATTTTCATCAGACTCCCTGGGATCCAAATCTCTTGGATTTAAGGTTATCAATATTGACAATGTCAATATCTTTAATCTCTTAGCCACATGGGGGTTCTTTTTTAAATATAAGTAATAAAAAGATATTTATTTATATTAACACATAATATAAAAATATCAATGAAAATTCAGATGAATATGGAATCTCATTCCCCCCCCCGTTTAACAAAAGCGGGAAAGTTTTGCAACTTTGATGCCTATTTTGTTTATTTACCTGTTGAAGATACTGAAATTGAGATATTTATTTATAGACCGAAATCATGATAAAAGTATTCGTGTTACAAATACGAACTTATTTATTTATTTATTTTTTAGTCTTTTTGGCATTTTAAACGAAATATAATATATATTAATTACGATACCATTTACCTCAATTGATTTAAATAAATTCTCATCGCACTGCCTGCTGGATCCGAACCCGCATCCCTTGACTTTAAAGGTTATTCTTACAATACACAAAACGTAAACTTGGTCTGATTACAATACATCCATTTTCTTTAAGATATTTGATAAATAGGGGGAAAAAATGTTTTAAAAATTTATTCTTTTATTTATAAACTGTTTTCCATTTATAAAATTTTTATAATTATTAATTAATTGTTAATTAAATTTTGTAATCTGACCCTTAAAAATTTTTCATTGGTTCAAAATGCATTTGGATAAAATTAAATTAGAGTGTAGCTACTTATTTTATTTATGATAGAGAGTGAATAATTCATGAGGATAATTTGATTACTTTTAATTTTTGTAAAAAGGTAAAATTTTAAGAACCTACTCTAAATTTTAATCTCGTTAGTTGAAGGTATATTTTTGGAGTGGAGAGATAACACAACTAAATCAACTTGTTTTCTCTCTCCTTCCATCCACTGAGTGTCATTAAGAGAGTATTAAAAAGAGTTAGAGAATGTGACTTTTGACCCACCTTGCGTTGTTGTAGATTCCGGGGTCAACAACCTTAGGGGGGGAAGGGGGTTAAATGCAAATATCTCGGAAAATAATTAACATAAGGGCTTTTATTCTAATATTCCTGACAACTTTCCTTCTTATATTTTATTTTGTAAAATTAAAAAATAGATGGTAAAGTTGAATTATTGTCATTTTTCATTTTCAAGAAAAGAAAAATTCAAATATCTCCAAAAGCAGCGTTTCGATATCAACACAAGTGAATAAAATATCGCTCTTTTTTCAAATAATTTTTAACAACCTCATACCTAATTTTTTTGGAAATGGTAAGAGAAAAATAGAAAACAAACCCAACTCTTTATTGCTATAAAACGTCTTCAACAGAAAACGACCGAAACGTCGACATGTGTGTTGAATAAAGAATTGGGAAGCATTAGTTTGTTTTTTTTTTCTTTCTCTCCTTTATTCCACACTGGCTGCCATCCATCCAGAAACAATTATTTAAATCACCATCTCCTTTTTGTTATAATTATTATCTTAAACAACTTTTTATAGGAGAGGCAGCCAACAAAAAAAAAAAAAAAAAAAAAAAAAAATACTAGTTATTCTCGTCGACTTTTCGAATTGTAAGATTATTTTAGTCCTGATGATGAGCGTGACATGCATTCGAAACATCAACTAGTATTTTTTTTTTGTTGGCTGCTTCACCTCAAGCATTTTTTACCCCGGGTCTCTAAATTATTGCACAGCACTTAGTATGAAGATCCAACAGAGTTTAATCAAATATTTTGTTTAGTTCAGAGATTGGTCTCTGGATGCTCTGCTCACCGAAATGAACCAGAACAGTGCCACTCAATCACTCCAACCTAATAATATATTCTGATTGGAAGTGTGAGGCCTTACGTTAACACATCAATGCACCAGAGATCTTGGGTTCTATCCCACATAATTTTGTTCAAAAGTTTATTTTTTCTTTATTTTTATACAGATATAGATTAGTTATCAAAAATTTTATATTAATGGTTCACCTTTATTGACATTTTGATAGTCACATTAGTTGGATTCTCTCTCTCTCTTTCTCTCTCTACTTTATAGAGATTCTAGATAAGCCAAGCCCCGAGTGATGATTACCTATCTAGAAGTGCATCTCTTTAATTGGTTGATTCACACAATTTGGTTTCCAAAACCGATCGGGTTGAAATTGCTTTCGATTCGAAAGGTCATCACCTCCCCCCTCACCCCCCCCCCCATTTAGAGATAAGAGGACTCATCAGCATTCAATAAATGGCGAGCAGAAGAAATGAATGACGACGACGTCGACATGGATAATGATCGAATTTTGAAAAAATAATTTTAAGAATTGCCTCCCTCTTTAGTTGGTTTGTGGAAATTATCAAGGGAGGGGGGGGGGGGGGAGGATTAAAAAGAAAATTGAGTTTCAGATCGAAATCTAAGATTATTATATTCGTCGATTAAAGATAACAACATTGCATGTATTAAAGTGTATATCTAACTGAATATTAAAGAAATTATGTTAAATATATGATGATAACGTTGTGGATAAAGAACACATTTAATGGAACAATTGTTCCCTTGGTACGACAAGTCAAAATAGGGTTTTATGGATTTTCTTTTATAAAAGACAAGCAGATGAGTGGTGGTGGTTGGAAAAATTTATCAAAGGAAAGGAAGAGGGGGGGAATCCATCTCACAATAATTAACATCAAACATCACTTTCTGATTGAAGAGGAGATGTAAAAGACAAAAGAGAGCAAATCACCAACACCGCGACCTTGATGCTTTTTTTTTTAGTCTGGTTACTTCAGAGTGGATTTTTAAGACTGTGGTTCTACCCCGGGGGTATACGTCCCATAAGTAGGGGTTTAACATCACTGTTAGAATTAACAAGTCTAGAAATGAAAGTTTAATTTGATCATTGATTAGGTGAAGAGGAATTAGGCGCAGGCAGCCAAATGAGTCTCTCCAATCTCTTGAAAAAACCTGACGTTTCGGATAGAATTTATTCATCCCTCGAAGTTTCTGATGGGAGAGAGTTGAGATGAGTTATATACATGATCATAATAAAAGTTAATAAAGTCGGATAAAAGAGCAAATTTGAATATTTCTTTTATCCGAACTAATTTTATTATAAAAAAATGGTTAAGCTATTATAGATCACTATATTCATCTTTAATAGATAAGTCATGCCTAGGTAGAGATTTTGCCACACGTATCAACTGTCAGAGGTTCACAGCGACAAAAATTTAATTAAATTATATCCCAAACTTATTTAAAAGTAAGATTATTTATACGAGGGTTGCCTTTTATATTTCGGGATTGCGGTAAACTCGTGCTGCTGACGCTTTTATCGTAAAGTTTGACATTTTTGATGGTATACGTACTCAGAACGTATTGACATACGAGCGTTGTGTGGTTTACAATAACTTAAAAAAAATTCATCTCGGCTAAAGATGGAATTAAATTGTGAATATTTTCTTTTTTGTGGATTAACCCAACAACAGTGCATCGATGAACTTAATGAGTTTTGGAGATGAAGCACCATCAAGGACTACTGTTTATCGATGGTTTGCCGACTTCAATCGTCGGTTAAGGACGAATTTCGTGAAGATCGGAAAACATTGATGCTCTGCATGAATTGATATTACAAGATAGTCATGTGACACCGTGAGATTGAGGTATCCTTGGGTACCAGCATACATTCAATATTGCATCAAAAAAAAGATTTGTTTTTGATCGCAAATCCCGAAATATAAAAGGCAACCCTCGTATTTAATCGAGAGGCTTGATGCAAAATGCCATGCAGCCTATGGAATATAAAGGAGCTAGATACGTTTTAGTTTAGCAGTAGGAGTCCTCTCTTCATTTGGCTCAAGCTCTTCTTGACAGGCAGATGTTCTCATATATTCTTAAACAAGCAGTCAGAAGAATAATAAAGAAACTGATTTAAAATTATCTTGAAAACAAAAAGAACAACACCTCAAAGGATTAGTTTTATCTCATTGTTCTCTTTAATTAAATTTATTTAAATCATCTTACTTAGATCAATCTAAACATATTCGTATGTGTTGATATAGCCTGTATAATACGTAACAGTGCATGTAGGTATAAATTTATTTATCGGCTTGACACATGTCATGCGATTACTACCTCCTCCTCCTCCCCCACCCTCTCCCTCCGATATGGTTATCTTGATTTAATTAATTAACATCATAACATAATAAGCCTTTGTGTTCTGGGAGGTCTCTATATTGAAATAGGGAGGGAGGGATTTAAATATAAATTGATTTCCATGATATTGAGTTTCAGTTTCTTTGCAGAGTGAATTTAGTGTTTATTAAAATAAGAAAATCTGGTTGTGCCACCTGTTCTTTTTAATGTTTTATTCGAGTTGGAATTTCATATGATAATATTACTTTCTCGTACATATATGATGAAAAAGTATTGCGATCCAAAAAAAATGGAAATTGAGATTTCTAAGGAAATACACGTTTTGAGTCTAAATAACTGGATCTCGCCAAATAATCTGTAAATATATATTGTTATATATTTTTCAAATACGAGAAAATGTACATGGCTGAAATTATAGGGACCCCCGGCTTTTCAAAAAAATCAACCTAAGTGTACTAGTACTTTACTTTTTTCGACTTTCTGAAAATTCTCTGATTAAAATTTCTAAATTAATTATTTATTAAATGATCTTTGAAATGTATTTAACCTTATCCGCCCAAAAATTGTCTGGAGCCCACTTTTCTGTGCCTTTCGGGTAAATCACTCTTCTTTTAAGAGATGAATTAGAAAAAGGCTACTTAGGGGATTGAGAGAGAGAATTAAGAGAAAGTTGTGTGATGTGTCTTTAACACACACGATTTTTTTTTAATTACATGGTCAGATAGAACAAACCTTATTTAAAATTGAATCTAGATAACTTTTCTGAAATATTAAAAATAACCAAAATATAGACAAAAAATTATAAAACTATAAGAGTCCTTCAAGGACTTATTATTGCATTTAAACCAAAATATACATTTTATATTTCTATAATTACATAAATGATTTATGAAATTTAAAAATTGTTTAAGCGAATTTTTAAAAAAAATAATTGCAAAACGATTTCACTTCCGGGTTGATCGGTCAAAAAACCTTGCTGCCACATACTCATGTTAGTCCAAGTCCTTTCCCTGGTCTTAATACTTAAAAAAATTTTCTTCTTGTTATCGTTTCCATATTGTAATGCTTTCTTAAACAAATTTATATCTGACGTGTCATCATAATTTGTCTTTCTAAACGTTCTCCGGCTTTTTCTAATTAATGGAATTATTTTTTGATGATGATTATAATGATAATATCTACATAATTTCGGTCTCAATTTAATTTATTCAAATTCGATTAAGACGTAAAGCAACACACACTCAGCCAAACCCACACACTCGATTATATAAAGGGAATGCTTTAAGACGACTCTACGAGAAGTAAATTCCACTCCGTCATTTATTTCTCTGGCTGTTATCGCGATGCGCAACAAATATTTAATTATTCAATTGTGTCGACGACGAGGACGCTTCCATTTCGCCGCCGCTTGCTAGCAACTTGTTCCTAATGACTTGGAGTATCTGAATAAACTAATTTAAAGCAATGCGGGCGCCTCAGCCTCGTCAGCAGCAACGTCTTCTTAAATAAAAGATCAATTCCTATGGAGGCCTATGAAGTATCCGGTGGGAAAGATTAGTGGAATTGTCTCTGTTGTGCCCTCTGGACCATTTAAGAAAATCTTTGGCTAAATGATATGAAGATAAACGCATGAGTTGTTTGCTTGAATCTAAAAAAAATTAAGAAATACTTAATTGTTAAGATAGGTATGAACCCATCATAGCGCATACTTCTTAAATTTATTATAAATATATGTTTAAGGAGAAAAACTAAATGATAAATGAATTAATTTTTAAAAAAATGTGTATAAAATAAATTTTTATTTTCTCTTATCTAAATATGAAATATATAATGAGATTCTACAAAAAAAAAATTAATATCGAAATTTCAACTGAAATACAAGTTTTGAGGTCCCCTTGAGTCTCTCTGTGTGTGTGTGGGTGTGTGTGTGTGTGTCAAAAACGTAAAGAGGTTCGGGAGGTGAAATTTTATATTTATCAACTGTTTTCAAAAAGAACAGAGCAACAATCAACAAAACATTTGCGAGATGGGTAGTTGGGCATAATTCCGTGACCCTTGGCTTGAATTCGGCTTTCACGGCGGACGTGCTACCTTTACACGAGGGGACGCAGGGCCCAACAAACCAACGTCTCGCACGCTCATCTTTCACTCACTAAGGAAACCTTACTTTCCGATCCGATTGGAATTTATAACACAATCGATTTGAACTAATATCGACTTTTTATTTTATTTTGAACCTTGGTACCCTCTTTGCATACATCTCGAAGCTTTATAAGAAAATCGGCCAAAGAATACTAGTACTTTGTGAACAACTTATCTAGGTAGGGCGTGACAGCTCATCTCACAACTTTCATTACCTTAGTTAAGACAAAAAAAAGTTGTGTGATGTGCAGCCTCCACATCAAATATTTTTACTCAATCCAATAAAATGACAAAAAAAATTCACAATGAAATTATTTATCAATATAATAAAAAAAAATTTCTTTCAAACTTTGAAAAGTAAATAAACTTTTTTTTTTTTAGGCCTTTCTTAGTCTGTGAGTCTTGAACTTTAATATTTCACTTTGAAAACTATTTTAAATATTTAGAAGGGCTTTTTATTTATGAAAAAGATTTTAAATTTTTAATAAAAAAAAAAAAAAAAATTTAAGAGAACGCTTTCTTGATTCTCATTGAATTGATTGACATTTACCGCATTTAATCTTTCCAATATTTTTGCCAAGTTTGAGGTTCATAGGTTCCAGAAAGTGTAATCCAAAATACATATCCTCCTAATATACAATTGAGTTGTTTATATTTGTTGGGATAGGGTTTGCCAAATATCCGGTATTTTTTGGGCCTCTCCCGCATTCGAAGATTTTGTCCCGCGTCCCTGGAAGAATCAGCCCGGGACGCTATTGGGAATAATTAATCCTAATAGACTTATTTATACAGAGGGATTAATAAATACAGTACTAGCCAAAATATGTTGAAAAATTTTAGGACGGACGAAGGTGATGAGGCCCTGGTGGAGTACATGCCCGAATAAACGTAAACTTTATATATTTCAAGTGGGAATGGATGAGGGATCAGTTAAAAGAAGGTGCTCGGGGAGGGAGGGACACCTGTATTTTGGATAGCAATATTTGGCAACCCTGGACCTAGGTACAATAAAAAATAAATCAACTCCCACTCAACCGATTGTTATGTAATTTGGTACAAGATTGGAGATAAACCATTAACAGATTTGGCCCAAGGTGTGATGAAAAAATCGAATTCATATTGGGGCGGGGGCTTTTTCCACACCAATACACACATTAATATTTTTAGGGTTCTTTTGTCTTAAGGGTTTAAAAAATTAGGGTCAAACTTTTCATTTCATATTACTTTTCCCTTACTATTTTTTATCGTATATAATACATACTAACCCCCTCAAAAGGAATAGGACAATCTATATCTTTTGTTTCGTCTCGATGGATAATTAGAAGACCTACATGAAATGCACAATAGTCAAATTTCATAAAAAAAATTTATTATTTATGAATTTCATATAGCTCACCTAATTAATTATCCATTAAGATGCCGAAACAATTACTTTTGAGTGGGTTAGTATAATTTTGCGGGGACGGTGGAGAATCCATTTTTCCATCTCACATGAATAAATTAATTAATGAGAGAGAGCTACGAACATTTTTAGAGGCCATTAATTTAAAAATCACTAATTAATCATTTTTGTTAATTAAAAAAATTTAATAAATTAATGAAACCTGAGAGATGCTGAGATGTATCCTCCTTCTATCCTACTACCAGAGGATAATGTTAAGATGATTTATACTCTTAGAAAAAAAAAAAAAAAAAAAATAGACATTATTATAAAATCTCTTTTCTCTTTTTAATAATACTACTTCTTATCTTATCAAATATAAATTATTTCAATGGAAATATAAGAAATAAATCAAAAACATGGTGTGACTAAACGTACATCAAACATCTTTCTCTTATATGGTAAGGATGTGCTGACACATCAGATTTTTTGCATCGCT
>JAAAKE020134414.1:0-14044 GCA_010014785.2 Anisolabis maritima | reverse complement strand
ACGTAACTACTCCCATCTAGTATTGCTCATGAAAACTATCTGGATTTGATCTCAAAAAAAAAAAAAAGTTCAAGAAATTTTAAATAAAAATAAAGAGAATTATTAATTGGAAATTTTTCTTTCTAATTTAAAACAAACTACTTGTAAGTTAGTTAATATTTTAATACTTTTTTAAATTATATTATATTTTTAAATATATATTAATATTTTATTTAATTGAAATTTTTTATCCTTGAAGGTTAATTTAAGATAGTACCTTTGAAAGTTAGTAGATGGCATTGACTACACATTTTTGAACTTAGGTTCCAGTTAAAATTTGTTGTTGTTTTTTAAACGAATTTTGAGGCACTCCTACCATCTCTTAATTCTTTTAAAAACCTTTTAATACAATTTTAAAAAATATTCTTTATTTGGAAATAGGCTTAGATCTTAATTTATTTTTTTCTATTATAATAGTATGAGGTTTTTTTAATTGTCCTAACAACTATAAATTGAACCAACTCTTAACCTAACAAGCGCATGCGCAGAATTGGAAAAAGTTTGATTTTCATATTGCACATGCGTATAATAGTACAAGTGTTGAGTCAATTACTTGTTAATACAGATCAATTAAATATTAAGATAATTTCTATAAATTGTAAATGAAAAAAGCGATAAATAATAAGTATAAATAGGTATCTTTTGATGAGAGGAAGGCAAATGAGTATCCCAGATGTGTCTCAGTATTTATTTAAAAATTAATAAATCCCATTTAGGGGTTTTTTGAAAATAGTTCTTCCCACCCCTAATTCTTTTGATGATAACACCCATGAAAGCATAATATAACAAATCACCTATCATTTCATTTAATCAATCAAAATTAACTAAATTAAATGCAATGCTAGTATCTCCAAAAAAAAAAAAAAAAATAAACATATAATTTCAATAAATCAATTTCATTGTGGTCATCAATTTTCTTTTGTTAGGCCATCCATAAAAGAGAGAAACAAAAACCAGAAAGGCGAGATTTCCTTTTTTAAGATGTCGTTCTACTCCTTTTGTATACTCTTATTTGTCCCATTTCTCATTCAAGGGAATTTATTCTACACTGATCATGCAAAAGATTTGATTTTGGAATTTGTCGAGTTTAAACGAATTCATCAGATTATTATACTACCATGTCATGATAATAATATCTTTGGTAAGATTCAAAATGAAATATATTATATATTTTATAATATATACACTCAATTAGGCACCTACCCAGAAAATTTTTTGGGAACTGGGAAACATTTATGCAATTAATTAGAATAGATTTCTTTGAAGGATAAAATAAAGTGAATAAAAGAGAATTGTTTGATGTATAGTGGGAAGTTTGTCTGGGAAAGATCACATGTGTTGCCCTTTTATGATGCAATTAGATTTTACTTCTAAAACTGATCGTACGAGCTTAGATATGTTCATATAAGATTGAAACAATGTGGAGGGATTTGAATTGGAGCAAATGATTGGAAGAATTGTTTGAGGGCAAAGCTAACTTCCTATCTTCCTGACAGTTCACTTATCAATTGCCGACACGTTTGACAAATTTTGGGGTTTTCTAAAAAACTTTATCAAATTTTATCAGGTTAACGTTCCCGACCTGGGGCTTGTTGTACAGCCCTTGTTGCCTAAATGATTTGAAAAAGTGTCTATAAATCTCAAGCCCTCTTTCAAATAATAAAGGTTTATTTAACTTTTGGTTGCTTTAACCAGAGTTCGTGCAGTTAATCCGTTCACTATCTAATCACGGAACCTCAGCAGCTCTGATCCATAGTCATCCTGGAAATAATGATTCAGCTAGGTGTTTGGAATTTGGAACACATTTAGTAGGGTTCCTTATTGACGCTGAATGTACTAATAATCTTCATAGGTTCATCAAGGTATGACTTTAAAATTTAGAAAAATGTGTCCTATCTAAATGTGAGTTTTTTGCAAGAAGGTGTTGGGATGGCAGTGCCTGGACCTCGCCCATCCCTGGCTCGTCTTTTGCTCTTGGAACTGTCCTTGGCTCAAATTAGAACAGAGACAGATGCGTCGATTCATTCGGTTCGGTATTCGTCTTGATAGTGATATCATCCTGGCACAACCTTTACTCTCGGCCTCGGGCTACCAAATCAGTGAACTCTACCAGACCAATGGACACCTCCTGGTCGGTGACAATTAAAAAACATTTTCCTTCACAAAAATAATTTTCGAGCTTTTATTTTTCAGCAAAATAATTTGGGTATTTGGAAGAAAGAGAATCCAAATTTGGAATCTCTCTTACCGAAACAATTTGTATTCAGTAAACAGAGAAGAGGGGATTTGAGTGAGGAAACAATTCGTATAACTCTCGCTGTAAGTTGTCTTAAACCTCTTTATTTCTTTCATTTTCTTTGTACCCCCCTCTTTTTTTTTGTTTTTACTGGTCTGTAATACCTCCATTCTCAATTCTCAATCCTTAATCTAAAAAATAATTTTTATATAAATATCTTAAAGATATTAATAAATTTTTTTTACAGGGGTTTTCAATTTGATTAAAATGAATAAATGTATGTCTCGAAGCAAGTTATTATAAGACAAATAATTATTTTTGATAAAATAAGTGAGTATATTTTTTGCTGGTGAATCTAGCGACCCCTGGTCCCCGAATTGAACCTGGGATCTCTAGCTTATCTGGGCATCGGTGTGCTTCCTTTGCACCAGACTAGGGTCGCTCGACCACACTAGCAAAAAACTCACGCCCTAGTAAATATCTAATACGAATACGAATCTAATGTAAAACTTAGCCCCAAGTAAAAAATATTTAAACAAAAGTTTTTCATTTATCAGCCGCTTTTTAAAACCTACAAGGTTTAGAGCTATACCTAAATCAAATGTATTTCTCTTTATATTTATTTTTGCAGCCAATTTTTCCAAGGATAAAACTAACGGATGTCACAACCAAAACTAATTTTCTCGCGCAGGACATTAATCACTCTGTTTTTCTGATTTTGAGGGAATATTATAATTTCAGGTAAGTAATTATAATACAATGTCACAGGGGCGTATACAAGGGGTAATTACCTTTCCAAGATTTTTTTTTTCCAACTTTAATGTCTTTTTTGCCGAGGCTGTTTAGACTATAAACTATACAATTATATTGCGACCTCATGATTAGGGTTCGGATTCAAGTAGCAAATTAGCATTAATAAAGAACTCTTGAAATCTTTGTAAAAATTTCATAATGATAATAAAGGATCTTACTATATTGGCTACATTTGAACTAGATCATCATCGACGATCCTTTTTAATATTAAATATTGATTGTTTCCGACGTGCGTTCAATATTATTTATTAATATGATATTATGTCTTGTATATCATCAAATATATAATATGGATATTATCACCCCGATGATTTAAGGCTGGATACCCCATAGTTCCCTCTAAAGAGGATCATTTACTTTCCAACTTTTCGTTCATATAAGTTTAAAAGTGTGTGGAGGGGGCAATGCTAACCTTCGAAATTTCTACCCTTCTGTTAGTTTAGTCATCAACTGGCGAGCTATTTGAAAGGTGTATGCCTTTAATCAAATTTCAAACTCTCTAATCTCAAACAGTACGATCGGTATCAAATGAATGGACCATTTAAGCTGCGCAAGTGTTCACTTGGCGCTCAAATTTTAACTGCAATAAGTTGCACAAATAAATTATTACTCGAAACTTTATTTAGATAAAATCCTTAGAATTAAAATAAATGAATTTTTTGAAAACAAACCAAAATAGAGGTTTTGTTTTAGGCTGGAGGCCATGATCAGTCGAGAGTTCACTGGAGTATTCGAAGGCAACGACAGTCAGATCGGGATGATAGAGACGGGACAAGCGGACCTCGCTGTCTCCATCTCAACCATCATCCCCCCTCTCCTTGACAAAGTAGATCCCGTCCATGCCGTCATCAATATAAAGTACGAAAAAAACAAATTTATAAAATCTGATCTTAAATGTGTGAATACCATAAAGTACACATAAAATTTTAACACAAAGTAATCTTCTTTGCCCATTGAAAACGGTTACAATTTTAAGCAAGAGAGATGCGTGGAGTCTGTGGAAAAGGAGTGTACTTACTGTTTTAGGTTGTAGTTCTAGGAGAAAGAATAACCTCGATGCCGGTATAAAATGGAGGCTAATGGAAAAAACGCATTGAAAGGCTTAAGGCTTTTTGGGAAATCCGACGAATGACAGGGTTTTGCCAGCATAGTGGATAATCCCTTTGTGTGTATGTGGGTGTGTCTCCACCGTATGTGTTTAAAATTCTCAGAATGGGTATGTCAAGGAGTTAACAGTAAAGTGAGAAAGTACTGTTCGATTTCCGACTATACCTAATTTTTTTTCAAAGATAAATATTATATATTATTGAATTGACTATTATGATCTATTAAACAATAAATTATATAATATATCATATATTTATCTATGAAAAAATGTTTATAAACATATAATTAGTATTTATTAACTCATCTCCGAAAAAATTGAGTCCAGCAGGGAAACTAGCCATTTCACCACCAGAACACTCGGATATATATATTTTTTATAAATAAATAATTTGTTTTTGTTTTCAGACCAATGGTGATATTTTCACAACCCACTACAAAATCCTTTAATATCGGGAGGAATATCCTCTTTTCACCATTCACTTGGAGTACGTGGACTCTTTTTTTCGTTTGTGTATTATGTGTCGCAATCATATATCATATTTGTTTATATACAGCCGTTAAAATAAAGAACCTCCCGAAGCATATGGTTGACAATGACTCAAGGGTAGCCGCTATTATACTACAACAAAGTATGTAGGACTATATTAAAATTTACTTGAATTTAAGGAATTTTATAATAAAGTATATATAATAAGATTAATACTGACATGTATCCTTTCTGAATTGGTCATTTCATTTAATATTTTACATATTAGCTCACATCACTAAATTGGAATTGTACTATTAATACACAATTATTTCCTGTTTAATTTACATACAATAAGACGTTTCGCTTATTCATTGTGTAACCTTTTTCAGGTACAATTCAGATACAAATTACAAATAAAAGAAATTTAGATCTGGCCCTGTCTCTTGGTGCAGAGCTAGAGTTCTGGCTTCTCGTACCAAAGGTCAGTGGTTCGCTTCCCGTCCTGAGCGACAAAAATTCATTTAAATTACATTGGCTACCAATTAATTTTAATAAATAAGGACGGAGTCTAAAAGACCTCAGATGCCGAAAGACTTAAAAAAAAATTTAGAATCTGAAGAAAAGTGAGAAATATCTTTCATAATCGTGCAATCTAGATGGCGTCATAATCAAGGGAAGGAAGATATCATGTTTCTCACTTCACATTCTAAATATCTTTTGTAAAATGTATCAAAATGGTATTGAAAAACATCACATAATGAATGAGGAACCGAAATGTCAAATTGAATTCAAATTAAATCGAAAACATATGCTAACCGTGAAAACTTCAAAGCTAAAATATGAGTTAATAAATAATAAATTCACCAGAATATTCCGAAGAATCTAATTTTATAAGGGAAAATATACAAGAAGAATTTATCTTTTTTAAGGCAATCCAACTCTACCGAAAGGTCTACCAGTTCGTATTGTTATAATTTTCACGCTCATTACCATTCAAATCACCTATTTATTCTACACGGGCCAAATGACATCAATAATGTCCGACTCAGACTATTCGATTTCCTCTCTAAAGGAACTTGTTGCTCATAAATATCAAATTAATATCGATGTCTTTCAAATTCTTAGATATTATATTGAGGTAAGTTCCAAACAGGAGAAAAAGGGGCAATTGCCTTTCTTAAGTTATCGAAAGTATTTAAAAAAAATCTTAATATAAATTTGGAGCCATTTTTTATAATCTCAATCATCATTTGAGATTTTGTATATTAATAGTGTCTTAAGCTTTAATTTTAATTAGCCAAATATATTCAACAATTATATTTAAAAAATTATTTTCCTCGTTTCGGTGCATTTTGATATAAAAGCGTTTTTTTTATTTTATTTTTTTCACGACTAAAAATTTCACATAACCAATAGACAGATTTATTTGTGTAATTAATAATTTAAATGAAATATGCGGTAAGAAAGTTTTTAATGACATGCTATAATATCCTATTTATTAAAATTATTTTTCCCTAGTTGGATAGTTCAGACATTGTATCTTTACACATATATCAAGGTTAAAAAAATTTTGATAAATGTGCCAAAAGTGCTAGATGTGAACCTGCATATAAATCTTATCTCAATTGTTATATATATTAATTTTTCTAAATTAATTGGCATCCATTTATTTAAAAAAAATTGTTTTGCTCAGGAAAAAAGCTTGGTTTGTGTCGCCACCATTCCTGGGAACAAATACGAAAAATTCTTAAATTTTATTGAAATTAAGTTTTTTAAAAGCATTTTTAATGGAACGCTCGTAGCGTGTTTCCACATGCTACCACATAGAGTTGGAGCTCTATGAAATGTTTTGATAATAGGAAGGGATTTTATTATAAGGAAATTTTTAAATAGCCCTTTTTGATTTTTATTTAGAAAAAAAATCTACTTTTATTCTACAGTTAAAATAACTAGAACCGAAGAGGAGATCTTTGAGGTTTGCACCACTGAGATCATCAAATGAGCTCCAAGTTTATAAAATTTTATTATTTAAAAAAAATTTTTATATATAAAAATAAAAACTAATCCCTGCTAAGGAATTTAAAATTTTATATTTTTTTATATTATATCGGCAAGAATATTTTCCAGAATTCTTCTAATCCGGATATTCGACAATTTCGAAGAAATTTCAAAATTTCCCAAAACGTGATGGCTGTAGACGATGGTATCCGGTTAATTCTCTCCTCGTCATCCACCTGCTACTTGACGAGTATCATGCTCTTGAGAAATTTCGTTGAGAAACAATTAACCCGGGAGGAGGCATGTCGTCTCTCATTGATCAATATACGCGATCTTGAAAGTCTTCTCGGTATGAACGTTGCAAGAGGATCACCACTCCGTGAGATCATGGACCACGTGTAAATATAAATATTTAAAGTGAATACGTCTTTAAAAATCGAAAGACTGAGTAAGTGATAATAAAATATAGTTTCGAGCCTCCATATGATGTTCGAATAGTAAATAATGCTCTGAGGAAGTAGCCGTCACAAGAGCGCGTAATTTTAAATACGTATTCACGTGACTCCGACATACCTTTTATTATATTTGAATTAAAATTTTATTTTTTCTTATTTAGGACTTTGAAAGTTGTAGAAACCGGCGTTTTGGATTTTTGGCTCCGGAAATTAGAGTTCATAAATAACAAACAATGTGACAACGAGAAACAATTCAAATCAATTGATTTAAAAGACATGATTCCGATTTTCCATATAATTATAATAGGAATTGGAGTCAGTGTGATTGTATTTTGTCTAGAATTAATTCGTGATTGTTTGTCCAAAATATTTACTAGTGTAAAAAAAAATGATTTTCCATTCTATTTTTAATTAAGATAATTATAATACCTTTGTGGTTTATGATCAATATATATATATATATATATATATATCATAAACCACAAAGGTATATATATCATATAATTAATCTATAAATTTTGCCCAAACTTTAATATCACAGAAAATCCCTATTATGTTGGGAGCAATGTAGAAAAATTCTTCTAAAGGCACGATAAATTTAAAACATTTGGAATTTTAGAATTTAAATTATTATTATTATATAATACATACGAATCTTGAGTATTTCTCCAAAAGACCATCCCAAAGATAGATGTGGTGGATTATTTCGCACCCCACATAATTTTCAAAAATTGCTTTTTTATAAATAAAAAAAAAAAAATTTGAAATTAAGTTATTATTTTATTATTAATTCATCACAATATTTTAATTTTTATCGGTAAGTTGAATAAATGTGGTAAAATAACGCATTTAAGTGGAGTTAATTGTTTTATTAAATATTACTTGTGAATTTATTAGTGATGACCGATTAATCGATACTCGACCAAAAAATAAATAAGAAATATACAATAGAATTGGAGAAAAAAAGTTAAAGGAGACAAAGGTACCGGCCTGACAGGAGGGGATAAAATTTGATAGAGTTAAATAAAAGTCGAACAAAATTTTCCAAATAGCCATAGAATATTCTCTCTTTTTAAGGCTTTCGGATTACTTAGATCCTTATTAATTTAAATGAATTGGTAGTCAATAAAATTTAAATGAATTTTTTCCCCTCAGGACGGGAAGCGAACCACTGGCTTTTGGAACATGAAGCGAGATCTCTCTCTCTGCTCCAAGGTATAGGGCTATAAAATATACTTAAAAAAAGATAAGGAAAAATTGGAGATGGTGGGACTTATACGGAAAAAGAAGATGAGTCAGGATCTGAACCTGGGAAATCCCTAAGGTAAACTATCAAGAAGAGAAAAGTGATGGGTTGAACATTTCAGGGCAAACGGAAAAATTGGGCATTAAAATGGCCGACTTATCATTAATCGGCCTGATCAATGATCGGTACAACACTAATAATTATTAATATTAAAGAAATTAATGAGGTATTTTTAGGTACGGTGAATACATTTGTTGCCTAGTGAGACGCTTCTGTCCTTAACAAATCCGGGATTACAGAGGCAGAGATTTGGTCCAGAGCAAACTCCATTCTCACATCCATTAGGACATTCACCTATACATCGCCAATAGTCGGTGGCGTGAGGCTTATGACCCTAAAAACAAAACAAAACCATCTAATATATAAAAAATATATTTAAAAAATACTTTGAGGATGAATCGAAAACAAAGATCAGCAACATGGTAATGAATTTGGTTTTTCGAATTGTGGTTTTAATTGTTTCCCCCCTCATTCACTACATATAAAAGATATAATCTTATTAGCAGGGCCGTTCCGTGGGTTTATGCCGCCCGCGTGTAAGATTTTTGTACCCCCCCCCTCCCCCATAATTCCGAACTATTAAGTGTTGGTTTTGCTTTTTGTGGTCGTGATTCTCTCTTCCACCATCAATTTCAGCATAGAAGAGGAGAAGGTCAAAGAAGTTTTTTAAAGACAGAAGACTATATATGAAATTAAAAAAAAAAAATGAAGTAAAATTTGATGCATAAAGTTTTCTTTAATAATTTCAAAGTCTCTGATAATTTGATATATATTGATAATAGATGCTTCCGCCCAATTCAGAATTCAGTTTAAATTCAAGGAAAACAAATCTAACTTTCCCATCCATCTTTATATATTTTTTTTTTGTTTATTAATTTCAATTTATTATGTTTGAGAGTCGATTGTGCCGACCTGGTGCATTGCACCCCGATACGGAACAATATTCAAGTTATGAATGTTTATTTCAAGGACACCGATAAATCAACGGAAATTAAATTAAATTTTCGGATACTTACAGGAATGCACTGGCAAAAGTTGGGAGCAGCACAACGGCCATTGATGCACTGTTGGGAGCAGACAGGTTGACATTCTCCAGCAGATCCTGATTTCTCTACTGATCTTTGATAGCCAGGGTCACATTGGCATTGATTAGGCGCTATACATTTGCCATGCGGACCACATCCTCGAGAACATCGAGGAACACATCGGTCCTCCTGCCATTCATAGCTAAAATCAATATTATATTAGAATTAATTTTAACTTAAAATAATAAATAAGAAGAATAAAGAGAGACCCTTCATTGCAGACACATCTATCAGGAGCTACGCATCTTCCATTCTCACATCTGTCGCATTGTGGGACACAATGAGCGAGTTTCCCTGAGGGTTCTTCAACCTCCGGAGTGTATCCGCGTTCGCATGCACATTGACCATCTTCACAGTGCGCATATGGAGGACATGGAGCAGTACAAACTGCTGCTAGGGATGATACGCATTTTCCCACTGAATTCTTCTCGAAACCTGGGCAGCATACTAATTCAGGCCGCATCATGAGAGGACCAAGTCCAGCCTGGAGGAAAAAAACAAATTTATGAAAGAACCGATTTTGATCCTTGTTATAAAAAATATATATGTAACAGATCACACTCATGTTTTCAGATCAGAAGAAATGAATCACCAAAGTGTTGTAACATACAGTACATACATACAAGAAAATATATAAATAATTGAATTGGATTTTTTTAGCTTTTCATAGTTTCATTCAGAATCGCTCTTTTATATATCGGCCTCTGCATCGAGACATTATCCCTTATTAAAAAATCGTTAAAAACATATTATTCATGCATAGATATGTGGGTATCAGAAAAAACATGAGTTTTAAACTACATATACATTTTTTTTATTATAAAAAGTTACTATAATGAGCTCTGATTTGCGTGGAACTGGAGAAGATGAAATTACTCTTAGGTTGCGGCCTTCATCTAGTCCAGGAACTGAATGAAATACACTGGAGGCTAATAGGAAAAACGCTTAAAAGTTTTTGATCAACTTTTCAATGAAATTTTAGGAAACTCGATTAAATGCTCAGGTTTTCCCAGCTTAAGCAATTCCTCTGTGTGACCGTGTATGTAAGAGTGTGTGTGTGTGTGTGTGTGTGTGTGTGTGTGACCACCAAAGATAAATAAATATCCAGAAACTCCACTTCCAAAATTTTATCTAAGCTTTTTTTGGGATTATCTTCTAGACTTGCTCATGTGGATTTTTACAATTTTTTTGGAGTAAGTTAGGATTTGCCAAATTATTTAAATATTTACACTTAGAACATTTATATTTTTAGATTTATTTATTTCTTTGCTTCTATTTTTTGAATATATTATAGTAAATCGAGTAAAAATAAAAATTATAATACCCATTGTTCATTGTGGGAAAAATATTTATTTTTTGCTAAAATAATACTTAACATTTTATTTTAATATTGAATAAATTTTTTATCGAAATTTATAGAGGAATGAGGATAATATTTAATCTATTAATTAATTAGATTTTTTTTTCCAATTTTGTTTATATTTACATTATAATAAGAAAATTATAAATATTAAAAAACAAAAATACTTGCCTTCGTCCCATTGGCGCTCTGATTTATAACAGCGCGGTGACTGTAAAATATTAATTATATTATTAAATTGAATGCTTATTTATTTATATTTTATTTATTTAATAATATAAATATATATATATGAAATATTATATATGTATATGGCAATTAAAAATAGCTGGAGTTGGTTTAAGCGAGAGAAATGCACTTTGGCGCCTTTCACATTTCGCGCATTTATCTCTTCACACTTCTGATACCCGGGTGAAGTGAGCGTTTAAATTCGTCTAAAAATCGACGTCACATTTTACACGCGTCACGTGCACGTTGCATATTTCACGTACGAAACAAACCGCCTTAAATGCTAATCAGAAAATTAATAAAATACTAATAATTTACTTAATTGCATTGTCTATTAGCATATTAATTCTTTTTAATTCGCTACTGAATTAAAATATGATGGTAAGAAATAATTCCCATTTATTTATTTTTTTTAACTTCTAAATTTCATTTTAGGATTTTATAATTATTAGAATTATTTTAAAGAATATATAAAATAAGTAAGCTATAATGATTTTTGTAATGAAAGATATTTAGTTAGTAAGAACGTTGATAGATGGCAGGAGTGGAACAACTTTGCTATACTCTTTGTTCTCTCTGATCTCCTGGTATTCGAGTCCAAGCAATTTGGCCCAACCTGCGTCCAGTCAAATGGCGATCACTGGCGAACAAGATGATGATGGATGATGGATGGCAATGGCTTCGGCGTCATCACACAACAAGCGATTCGACTCGACTCATCGAATCGAATGGCCAGATAAGTCACAATTATTAATTATATATAACCAAAGAAAAAAATAAGAATTATTTTTTATTTCAATTTATTTTCTCTTTATAACAAAAAAAAAAAAAATGAATTTGGCCAATAAACCAATTTCTTTTTTTCATGCATAAATTTTGAATATAATTTAATAATTATTGTAATAAAAATGTCAAAATCATTTATTTGCTTATTCAAGATAGGATCTATAACTACCTCATTTGGTGAAAATTCGTTTTCTTTTAATTTTTTCTATTTTTTTAATTTTTCATATAAACTATTGTTGTAGGACAAGAATCAATCATATGACGTCATTTGGGAAGAACAACCTGCCAAGAGGGCATTGTTGATTGTTGAAATCAAGCTTATGGATTATAAATTTCTTAATTAAAGGTAATAAATAAATAAATTTCTTTCTCTCAAAACAAATTTTATCCCAGGCTTATTTGGGGTTATGTTAGATAGATCTTTGTTAAATTGAGTTTTGAAGAATGAAATCACTTTTTTTTTGGTCCTTTAACATTAATTTATTACATTACATACTCTGCTCATCCTGAACATAAATTATTTATGAAAAGACTCAGCTAGTTATGTGAATTTTAATTTAGACTGACTTTATTTATTTAAATAATAATAAATAATAATACCATAATTTTATGATAAATCATATTTTTACACCAAAAAGAATCCTGGAAATTATATATCATTTACCTATTATTTCAAGAAAACTATAACCGACTCATCATCATCATTTGAACTGAGGATGACCAGAGTATATTACTTAAAATATCTGCAATAAGAATGCTAGTGGAACTAAAAAGGAGCTGGTTTTATTCTCCAAAACCTAAATTTTAATTCTTTCAAATGAAAAAATCAAATGATATATTTAAAAAAAGGGCAATTTTAGGAAAATTTTTATTCAGATTGTAGAGGCTGATTTTGGAGTTTTATTTGGGGGGAAGGGGAGGGGGTGCTGACTATCCTTCCCTCATGGAATCGCCACTGAGACCATAATATAGTCCTTATTTATATTAGCAAACGAAACTTACGGGATAAACTGATAGGCACAAACCGCTCCAGTGTTGTTAAAGAGAGCTTGGTCGACCTGGCAGTGCTTTCCTTCGTCATCAAGGCGATAGTGCGTTGGACAATGGCATTGTAAAGAGGCGTCACAAAAACCATAGCGGCAAGTGTCAGTCGGACATCCATTAGAGACACATCGACCTGCACCGTTCTTGATATAACCTTCGCAACATTCAGTTACATTCTCCCAGCTGCCTGAAGCCTATAAAATCAATTAATAAATTTCAATAATTTCAATATTTCCTAAAAAGCTAATTGAACTTCGCCTCAAAATGACAAACTTAAAGGAGGGCAAATTGAGAATTGTCTAAACAAAAAAGTTTAAATTATAAATTCTCGCAAAGAAAAATTTTGAAAAAAGAGGGATGAGACTTTGGAGGCGATAAATTTTCTAAGCTGGGTTTGTTTATGTGTAAAGACCCCTAACCTAGTCAGGCGAAGGCTTTTTTAAAAGTATTATTTACGTAATTTTTTTCTCAGATATAAAGCTCTTTTAGAAATGAAAAAGTCATTGTTACCTGTTCAAGTTGTTTCAAAAGGGTTGCAGATTTTGTATTGGTTCCATTCACATGGGCATTAATTAAACTAAAAAAAAAAAAGGAAATATAAATGTTAACATGCAGACAATAACTTTTTATTCAATGATTTCTTTCGTTTATCAGTGATTCGCACCCCGTTATGAATGACAAAAAATTATTAATATTATATTGGCTATCAATTAATACTTAAATAAATAAGAAGGGAGATTAAATGGTCTCAAATGCCGAAAAAGACTAAAAAATGACTTCCTCCGTTTATTCGTCTAACCTCCATATTGTCAAGATTTATAATTTTTAAATAATTTTTAATTTTTCAAACTTTAATCCAGAGCTGATCTTTTATAAATAGAAACCCAGGTGTGATAACATTTTCGCTCCCCCCCCCCTCCTCAAATTTAAATTTAAATTTTTACGTCTCAAATGTCTTCCCTTCTATGTAGAATATTTTTCTAGAACTTTTCTCTTTTTATTTTAGGATTGCTTGACCTCTTTAAATCTCTCATGCTTGCCTTTCTATATATTTTTTTTCTACACCACCCAATTTTCCCATTTTCTCGACATTTAATTTGACCAGATTTTTAGATCTT
>JAAAKE020134403.1:0-14044 GCA_010014785.2 Anisolabis maritima | reverse complement strand
TTGCTTGCCCTATGATAGCTTTTTTATTGCATTTTTCCTTGCCCTATTCCTTGGAGTCGATATGATAATCAAAATTTTACAATTTTACAACTGAGAGGAAGAATAAACCCGGCCCGTCGCAAAGCCGTTCGGTTGGCGGGGAGAACGAGAAAGACTGACATAGACAGATCAGAAGAAATACCACTCTTAACTCGTGGTCTTCAGCCATATACTCGCCAAATGTGAACAACTGTGTCTTTTTATAATATTAAAAATTTTGTCGGAATACATTAGAGTAATTTATAATATTTAAATGGGGTGGGGAAAATAAAATATTATGCGATTTCAGGAATAGTTGATACGAACAAATAGAACTTGGATGATATAGATGAAATGAAAATCATAAATTTTATTTTAATACATTCACTGAAAAATTCGTTCTCTGGTGGCTTTCTTAACCCTTCCAAAAAAGGTTCTAAAAACTGCTTATCTATTGGAATCGAATTTTATGGCCAATCTCAATACTTTCTTTTATTTATTTCCAAGGGAGGAAATAAAAAAAAGACGTTTCCATTCTATAGAACTTCATAAAAGTGATTTTGTCTCTATGATATATTTAGTAGATAAGTATTGTATAAAAAATAGAAGAATTAAATGAAATTAAGAGTTTCATTTAGGAGACTTTTATTTTAGGAACTACAATAATAATATTTTGATTTTAATTAAAAAACTAAAATAAAATAAAAATGTTCATATTAAATTCCATATCGACTTATATCCTAGGGCTAGAGATATGCAAATTAATAATATATATTTTATATATCATATTATAGCCTTATATCTATAAAAGGTTTCTCCTGCAATATTTACTAATAAACAATCTAAGATGCATGGCTGATCCTTGCTGGAGGGTTTTATGGTTGTTCTTCGTTTTGCATAGTACATGAACTTATTCCATGGTGTTTATCAACATAAACATTCCTTGCTGGAATGAATGCAACCAAAACGACCAACAGCAAAAATGAACGAATTTATACTCATCAGAATTTTTCATGTTTTGAAGTTCAAAAAATTATTTTATGTATGTGGGTGTCAGTGAACAAAATATTGTATCACAAACAAAAAATTCACTTTGAAATTTGATATTTTGACATGAATAATAACTGTAATTCATTTCACAAGTTTATTTTGTTATTTTGGCCTCTAACAAGAATTCTATGCACCTGGATTCTACCTTTAGGCTATAAATTAACAATTTTAAATAGTTACCCAAAGATCAAAATAAATTTAAAAAAATACTTAGATATTATCTTGACAGTGTGTTTTAAAGTTGATTTACGACGAATATATATCGACCTACATATAAGAAAAAGACAGAAAATTTTATAAAAATGGAATTTTTCTGGTTTCCTAAAAGAGAGAGAATAGGATGAAAGTTCGGATTAATGGCTTTACACATAAGTTCACCTAACATTTTAGAAGCATTCTTGAGATAACCAAGCAGAGAATAGTTTAAGAATTATGATTGTAATTAAAGAAAATTCTAGAGAATGTTTGTTTTTATGCAAAATGGTTAAGATTCTATCAATAAAAAGCCTCTAGATGCTTAAATAAGACGTTTCTATCTTAAACCCTTAATTTGTAAGTTCTAGTGCACCCATTTAAGATTTATTGTTGTAATAAATTAATATGTACACAAAGGCGAGCGAGAAGTGTTCATTTTGGTTTATATGCCAGTGACCCTGCCCGGAGAGAATATAAACAGTCACCGAGTACTTTATGGACAAGCAAGGTCAAGTAGCACTGAACTCCGGATCGGTGGCCACGCGAAACAAGCCTGGTGAACGCCCGCCGGAAGTCCTCGATAATCTAATGTGCTATTTATGTATTTTTAAAATCTAATGGCCATCGCAGTCGAAAAGATTTAAAATAAATTTTAAAAATTTTGGTTTATATTATGAGAATGCATATAAATAAATTATTTATTTATTATTTTACGGATGCTAAAAATTAAAAGTATAATTTTTGATCACCCTATACTATTTAAAATAAAAATGATTTAGATCAATATTTATTTTTTTTTTTAATATTATACGATATCGCTTTTTGTAACCTAATAATAAATGTTTGTTTGTTGAATTTTCAATTTGAAAATTAAATATTTGTTTCTATTTTTTTCTGAACACCCAAAAATAACTTGCTATATATTTCTCGCACGAATGTTTTTCGGAGGGAAGAGGAGAGGTGTTTGAAAAGCAAGTTTTTTTTTTTTACTAAAATATGAGTGAATGTCTTTTGCCTAAAGATATTCTAACGTATTTACCATTTTTTTTTTTTTTTTTTTTTTAATTCCGAAAGAAATGGGCAGAGGCAGCCAAATAAAGAGCCTTTGTATGCTTATTCAGTTAAAGTCAGACGTTTCGGTTTATTTTTAACAAACTCTCATCAGTCTTTGCTAAAATTATACATATTTATCAATATTATTTTTTGTGAATATATATTAAAATTGCAACCAAAATAATTGCATAAAAACATTCCAAGCATATACATACAGAGATCTTTAACAATCGGATATTATCAAAGGAAATTACAATGAAAATGAAATGGTTTCATGAGTGAATATATTGATAAAGTGAAATCAATTTCTATTTCCTTTCATTATTTAAAAATTAAATTTAAAATTAAATTTGCCCGGAGTTAACCCAGGGTCATTGTCTCAGAATCATAATTAATCTTATCTTTCTTAAATTATTTATATTATAATTTAATTTAATTTGCTTACATTTTTGTTTTTTATTGTTACTAAAAGGTTTTTTCACTCGAATATTCCCTTAAAAGATTTCTCATTCATGAAACCATCTGACTTTCTTTGTAATTTCCCTTGATAATATGCGTTAATAAATTTAAAAAATTTTGGTTTATATTGTAAGAATGCACATATTTATTATTTTACGGATGCTTAAAATTATTATTATTGTTAAAGATCTCTGTATGTATATGTTTGGTATCAAAATATAATTTTAGTGTAGATTCACTAAAAATAATTGATAAATATGTCTATTTTTAAAAAAGATTTATGCTAGTTTTTTAAAGATAACATACAAAGACTTTTTATTTAGCACTTCTTTCTTTAATTAGTTCGTGTGTATTTGTTGGAAGGTAAACAACTTAAATGACCAACCGCCACAATGCTCCTTTAGAGTCGACCAATCAGGCTCAGTAATTATTTAGGGAGATTTAATAATGCGCATGCATTTTAGAGAAGCTGGAGCAATTAATTGATTATTGAGACATTACGTTGCTTGTCTTCTAGAAATTAATTTATGCATCCAAGTCTTTAGAAAAAGTCAGAGGGAGAATGAGCAGTGCGTGACCAAACAAAATAAGGAATTCCTTTTTATCCAGTGTAGAAAAAACTCCGAACGCTATTAAATATTTACTAAAGAAGGTTTTTTTATGACTGTGGCTATTTAAATGAGTAGGTAAGGAGTAGGCAACCAAGGAAAAAAAAATTTCGTTTTATCGGGACGAATAAGATGTCCATTTATTAATACTGAATAATTTTAATAATAAATACAGCATTTTTTTACTTATTAATTTAAATATTTACCTTTTAACAGATCTACTTCAAACTTTGTATATAGAAAAAGTTATGAATAATATTAGCTATCTTCTGACAAAGTCACTAACTTATCAAACCCATCATAGTTATTTTCCCTTTTAAAAAAATATATATATATATTATCAATGAGGTCATCTATACATTTTTCTTTTCTCTTGGTTCTCCCCGATTTTGGTTTGTGTATCTCCCCTCTCTCTCTCTCTCTCTTCTTTTGTTGATTTTACTTGCGAATTGAACGAGTAAAGCAATAGTACAATTTAAACTTGAAAGTTTACTCGCCGAGATGAAAGAAGATCCAGAATATTGTTAATTAAATTTCTCTGACATTTCAGTCGACATGATAAGGGAATTAATTTCCAACTAGATCAACGCCTAAATGTCTAGAAATCTATATGACAATGAATTAAATAATATTAACTGTTATCCTAATAGTATATCACTACAATCCGATTAGATCTAGATTAATTCAATTTATTCCTCTGCTTTCCATACTGAACAAGTCTTTTCGTTGAGAAAAATTATTTTAATATTTTATATTGTTTATACAGCCTTCTTTATAATATTACATTTTGTCAAACAAAAATTATGCTTTTAATTAATTAAAGTAAAGATGGCTGTTGAATTTGATGACAAAAGACAGCCAAAATATATTTTAGATAAAAGTGTAGTTTCGAGCGATTCTACCTATCTTCTTCAATTTTACCATTAGGTTAAATCAAAAATTTTATATATATTTAAATTTATTGGTGGCCAATAAATTTAAATAAATATTAAAGCGAAAGGAAAATTTTTAAATTTTATTTGGCCACCTTCAAGTGCATTTTTTTAAATTTAATTTAATTATCTAAAAATATTAAATTGATTAGGAAAATTTTAGATGGCTCAGTAGAAAAGTAGAATAATCCCACCTTCAGTAGAATTTTTCATTAAATAAATTTAATGAAAACAAATCCTTAAGGAAAAAGTTTTTATTTATTTATAAGTTAACACTTTTTTATTTGTCAGTGAGTCTTTCATAAAAAAATTTAAATACGACCGAAAGAAAAAACAATCGTTTCGAGTTAGCAAAATCAGAGTCAAATAAAGTCTAATGTTTCCTTAAAAAAAGGATTTTGCCATATTTTTTCACCACTCAGTTAACAAATTTTCTCTAATGAAAACCAAGTTGCCACAAGCGGGATTATTTTTTAGAAAATTTTGTTGGCATTTTTAATGTCCTCCTCATCCCCTAGCCATCTACAAAATATCTTCGCTAAGCCTCTGGACACCAAATTGTCTCACAGTCATGCATCTGATAAAAAAGTTTAAAAATTTTTTCAATCTTCATATGACTCTCATAGATGGCTTACATTTATTGATATATTATACAAACTTCTTGTTCACATTTTGCGCATGCGCACATTGCCAGAAAGGAACAGAGATGACCTCCCCCCGCCGCCAAATATTATCTGTTAGTATGGTTGCTTATCAAAGGGAAAGTATAGCATTTAACTTTAGAGTTCAGAGGTTGGCATATAGAAAGCTGGAGAAATGCCAATTTTAGCTTGAAAAAATTTAATCACGTACTTAGCAGATGTGTGTTAGTAAAATCTCTATATCCTTTTAGTGATTTCTTCGGAATTATTTCTCATTCAAAAACTTAATTTTATCAACGATACTTAGCAACAAATAATAATTCGATAGATTGACTTTTTTCTTAAGTAGAATGTAGATTTTCAGTTATATCTATATTCATATATATAAACATGCATATTTTAACAAATTTGGTTACATTTTCAAAGGTATCCGAGTTTAATAAAAGCCAAGAGGCTTACAGTATAAATATAAAAAGATTAACTATCTCTTTATTTTTTTTTACTGCATTCTTTGTTAAAATAATTTGCAAAAAAAAATTTCTTTTTCAGTAAAGTTATTTACTTCTAAATATATTTTTTAATTAAGTAAAAAAAAAAAAAGTTTATATAATTAATTTATATATGTATTGTTTTTATTGCGCGATTCTTAATAGACCTTCTGGGATTCATTTGTGTGTGTGTATTTGCTTTTTGCTTTCTGTGACCTGATTAACCCTCCGGGGTATTTTTTTTTATAAAGAACTGAAAGGGTGTCAGTCAGGGTTAATTGGCCCAAATGGTCCATTCATTTTACCTTTTAATTGATATATCACAAACACACACCTACACACAGACGAAACTACAAACAACAAGATTTACGTAAAAAACCAGCATTTTTTTTATTAAGTTAATAAATTATCATATTAAAAAGAATGAATTTAAAATTAATTTTAGAATGTAAATTTATTGGGCCCTATTTATCCTGGATATTGTTTGTAAAAAACAAAATGGAGAAAGTCGTTTAAACCACGAACCTCTCTCTTTTTTTTTTTAACCCTTTAAGCTCTTTTTACACTAATTTGCTCTGCTAATATTTTTTTTTTATTGGAACATTTTTTGTTAAAAAAATAAATAAAATGGACAAACTGTGTTTGTGAGAATTTTCAAAGGGATTTCAAATAAATCTTTTATATACTCTTGTTAGTGTAAAAGCTTAATTTTGCTTAATATAATATAGGCCGTTTACATTTACTTAATGAAAATTATCAAAAATATTCGTTAAAGATATTTCGAGTATAGCAAATAGGGCTGTGGATGTGTGGATTGACCCGAGAGAGGGGAATAGAGAACAATGAAAGAGAGATGGGGGAGATTTAAAAGAAAGATCAAATTATTTAAAAATTCGCAAAAAGATGTTTTTGATCTTTTACCCTCCCCCTAACAAATGTATTACCTACTCTCCTAGCCCGAGAAATTTTTAAAGCCATTAAAAAAAATATTGTAGGAGTATTTTTAGGGGTTCTCTGTTGGGGTCTTCCATATAATTTAAGAGCCAGTGTTACTCAGGGTTCTCTACCCAAGCGCTATCCAAATGTGATCATAAGTTCCGTGCGATATCATTGGACCATGTGGTCTATAAATTAGCTCGAATTTATTTTCTAGAAAATAGGCAATGAAAATAACCAATTTACTTGTGAATTTTTGATATAATTGCTCCAGAGCTCTTTTATAGCGGAGCACGCATGCTCAGTAACTTCATTTTTAGGATGATTTATTAACTGCTTTAGAGGAGCTTTGGGGCAATTAATCGAAGAATCCATTAGTAACTTGTTCATTTTGATGACTTATTTTCTATGATGGATCGCATCGAATAAGATCATTAAAAATTTATCTTTAAATACTAACAGGCGTAGTTGTACTGTTTATACTATAATATTTCACCGTCTTGAAGGCCAAAAGCATGGGCTCCCACTTGTGATAATTTGACAATCACGGGATTCATTTAGGAATATTATAATATAATAATGTTAATAAAATTTTATTAATGTCTTAAAATAAAAATAAATTGTATTTTTATCAGCATATATTTTTCCTTTTAAACTCAACCTCACTTTTAAATCAACTCTCTTCGCAGAGTATGATTGTAACGTCAAGACGCGACACTCATTAGCCAATCAGCAGCCTGACATGGCAAACATTTTCGGATTATAATATTGTATAGATCATGCCTTTTGTAGAGAGGATCTTGAATTTTAAAAACAATATAAATTTTAGTAGTAGCTTTCAAATGAGTTCTATTCATTTAATAGAATTTCTTGGAATTAAATATCGGTAAATTTTTCTATTTGAGTCAAGATCGAACTTCCAATTTAATGTCAAACACTCTAATAATTTGTTCAAGATCCAAGGTTCCTTTTTTTTAGATGGTCAGAAAACATTTGAAATCCAATTCTGTAGTCTAATAATTGAAATGTTTGAATAATTTCTAAAGAGCGTTTTTTATAGTCACTATTTGACAATCCAGTTTCATTTGAAATTTCCTGAACCGTAAGACATCGATTTTCTTGAATTAAATTAAATTCATGGTATTTTCTTTCTTCCTCATTCTCTCTCTCTCTCTCTCTCTCACTCTCATTTTTGGCATTCGGCTTTGTCTCGACTATTTCCGAACCATTTGAACCCTTCCCCCTATATAATATTTGGTCGGGTATGAATTAGTGTTCATCGCGGAATTATCAGATTACTGACCGGATATTAATAGAAAATTGACAACCAAACTCCATTAGTATATGCGTTCCTATCTTTCGTCTTCTCAAAAAAAAGGTCTCGTATAATTAGTATTCCAAAAAAATAAATGACGTGACCTACATATGAAGTCTGTATTTATATGTGACTTGCGGATTCGATATGATTACTTCGCACCAAGTATAGATAAAGAAAGTTTAATAAATATAAACCAATGAAATTATCTCTATTTATTTAATTTTGATTTCTAAATTATTAAAACAATTTTTCTTGAATGATCATTTCAAAATAATTCAAGTGACCATGAGAGATTTATCACTCTCTTTAAACAATAATTTAGGAAATATATTTCCAAACTTTTTTTGACTGCTACCCCCTTTTCGAAAAAAAAAAAAAAACAATTAATCAACGCCCCCTGTATTTTATAAGAATGGGTCTCGCAAAATGCTCTATCTCTGTGTGTGTCTGTAAATAAGATTTTTCAAAAACATACAAGGCTGTATGTAACCTTATATTAATATTTAAGCTAGGTACTATTCATTGTTGCTTGCCCCTCGAAACTTTTGAATAAAATCGGCCAACGGGGGTACTAATTTATTACTTTACTTTTTTAGTTTTTTCCGATTTTCTCAAAATTTACTCTAATGATTTGATAAAAATTCATATATCAATTATTTACTAGATTATGTTTGAAATTTTTTAATTTTTTCCACCCCAAAATTGTTAGGGGCCCAGTGTATTTTTAAACGTTTTTCGGTTGTTTTGTGAATTTCTTTCAAACCTTTCTAACGATTTTGATTAACTTGGCTGTAGATAATATTTAAGACCTTTTAATCATTTTTCACCTACAAATAGTGTGCGACCCTGAATTTAAAGGCTTATCTATTAGCTTCCACATTATGGGCCACTACGCACCTAGCTTGCGCATGCCAGCTGCGCAGTCATCTTTCGGAAAACAAAATGCAAGTCATATGAAATTCTCATTTATTAAACAAAATAAATTCAAGTTGGTTGTATTGTGAATCACTATCTATGAGGCCCTATGCAAAAATCTGGTGTCACTTCACTCAGCTTTCCTTAAGTATGAGAAAGTTGAATGCGTTTATAAACATCAGATTTTTCGTGATATTCTCAAACTATTCTATTTTGATTAAATTAGCACAATTTTCCTTACCTTAAGTAAGAAAAAGTTTTGTGATATGCGGCAGTTTCACCAGATTTTTATTTTGGGTTGATTTTATTAAATAATTTTGGTACTTCGTGCTGCAAGGTGTCTTTTTTTTACAAAACAAGTTTTCCGGTTATTCATTTTGGGTAAACAGAAATTGAGAGATTACAGACTATATTTTGCCTTTCTTGTTTGCTTATAAAATGCAGTAAATATTTAAAATTGCGATATCGTTAAATCTTTAACAAATTTCAAAATTAAATTTTAATCAAATTATTTTTAATTTTGCAGACCAGAAATGCACATGAAGACTAGGTAGATAAAATTTATGTAATCGTAAAATGAATAGAAATTGAACTAATGCTGTCAAAATATGTTTTGGAGTCCCCTAAGTCCAGTTAAGTAGATTTTGAAATAATGTCTGTGTGTGTGTTGTAATTTCGTTCATGTAGTATTTAGTATAGAGCAGGGCTTCTTATTTTTCTTATTACAACCGCCTTAAGCCTATGCTGAGAAAATTTTAAACAACCCCCAATATAATAATAATAGATTTAAAGAGTACCTATTCTTTGTAAATTACATATTTATTGCAAAAAATCTCAGGAATTATATAAAAATCTGAACATTATTATCACAATTATCAAAGTACATTTGAATATTAATTAAAAGTAATAACAAAAATCTAAAATAAGTATGTTTAATTTTATAATAAAATATTAGATAAAAGGTGTAATGAAAAAAGTCTGGTCGTTGAAATAATTCGATGGAAGGATCGAATTTAAAATCAAGATCTGATCTAGGATCTCGGATATTTACATCCAATTTTTGGAAATCTGATCGGATCGCGATCATTTTCCTTTTCCGGATGAGGACCGGATCCTTTTTTTAGACGTCCATCCCTGCCATAGATAAAGGGCCAACATCTTTCAACTATTTTATATTGGAAAATCAGTAGTAAATACTATCGATTTAAAAAATGTTAAGGCATAATTAGGACATAATAATTAGGTACTTTTCATTTTTTTTTTCTTTAAAAAGCTTTATCAAGTCTCTTCTTTTAAGAAATGAGCAATTTTTACTTTAAACGTAAATATCCTAATTCCTTAAGCTATATAAACCCAATTTTCTGAAAAAGCACTAATTAATTCCAATCACAAACGGATTGTGATATGTATTTTGGCTCTATTCCATTTAAGGAAAGATACACTGTGGTCGGGGATGAGAGAAGGGAGAGCAATGACTTCCTTAAGAATCCAAGTTCCCCAAATGTAATTAGGAGAAATGGTACAAGGAATTTCACAAAAGACTAGGGGAACAATTTATGTTCAATTGTCTATTTAAAGTGTGTAAGAGGGAGCAATGTTGAAATTTCCAATTGAATATTTTCTTATAATGCTTGAAAAAAAAAAAACTCAAATTATCAAACTTTATGCATATTATTAAATTGAGAATAGAATATTGAGATTTTTCTTTTTATTACTCTATTTAAATAAAAAAAAAAATCTTGTTGAAAAACTTTTTTTTTTTTGTTGGGATTTTCGAGATCAATTGGATTCATATAAATCAGATATAAATAAATAAATGTATGTTTCGAAGCATGCAATTTGTGGCCATATATATTAATAAAATAATTTTTTTTTTGTGTATATTTTGTTGGTGGATGCAAGCGACCCTTGGCCCTTGGAAGTGGAACTCTGGATCTAGAACCTATCCATGGCATGCTTACTTTGCACCATTGGTCGGTCGACTACACCAACAAAAAATTCACACCCCAATATACGAGGGCAATCCTAAAAATAAGGTCTCCTGGTTTTTTAGAAATAGAAAAAAATTTATTTTTAATAATTGATACATTATTTTAAAGCTTGAATATTCCCCTATTTTTCTACATAATCGCCATTTTGGTCGATACATTTTTGTAGGCGCTGTGGCAGTTTTTGTATGCTCATGTCTTAGCAGCTCGCCGCCATGCCGTTGGGGAAGCGTCGGAATGGTGCTTCGAGAAACCTCAGGAACTAAAATGAGTTTATCAAGAGCGACCCTCCGATCTGTAAGCATGATTTGTTCAACCTTGGCCACTGTCTCATAGGGAATTGACGGTTTCCCGCTTCTTTCTTCGTGAATTTCCATGCGACCAGCTGTAAACTCCCTACACCACTTGCGGACGTATTTGACCATGCACGACTCTCCATATACTTCCGTCAATTGGCGATGATTTTCGATTGGTTTAACGCCTTTTGTGTCCAAAAACCAAATAACTGCGCGAACTTCGCAAGTGGCGGTAGCGGCAAGCGAAAACTCGAATACGAACAGCTGCTGAATAAAAAGGCAGGCTAAACGATGGCTTGCTTAAAAGTGGGAGAAGCAACAAACATGGTAGAGTGGCTAACAGCCTCGCGAAAAATTTCCCTGTAGTCCCAGCACTTTGAGACCTTATATTTGGGATTGCCCTCGTATATATATGTGGAATAATGTTTTCCCGGGTTGGTCCTCGTTGATTGTTGAGATTAACTCGACGTTTCGGCTCTCCTTTTGGAGTTCAAGAGTTTTGTGTTAGGAAGTGATGGTGAAGGTGGTTTGTTTTTGTTTTCGGGGTCGCAATCATGCTAGTCCCCAAGTTTGGTCGGTGGATGTGTATGTGGATATGGTGGTGGTTTAGTAGGCAGATTGAGGCCTCGAAGTCAACCCAAACAAAACACTATCACACAACAGCCAACCAAGCCCGCCCTAGACCTCAGAGCGAAATCCAAACCACCACCACATCCATATCCACATACACGGACCAAACTTGGGGACTAGTAAGATTGCGTCCCCGAAAACAAAAACAAACCACCTCCACCATCACTTCCTAACACAAAACTCTTGAACTCCAAAAGGAGAGCCGAAACGTCGAGTTAATCTCAACAATCAACGCGGACCAACCCGGGAAAACATTATTCCACATACAACCAACTGCGGAAACCTTCCAGTACATATATATATATATATATATATTAGAATATTAGAAAGAATCAGCTAATAACAAAAGTCTCAGGATGTTAAATTTCATGTCAATTTTGTTTTAGAATGAATATCATATATGTTTATTGTTTGAAAAGAATAATTATTAATGTGAAAATGACAAGACAAACAACAAAAAAAAGAAATTAAATTTGTTTGGTAATAAAGTCATTGTTTATATTTTGATTAATTATAGTATAACAAGTTATTAGAAAAAATTTTGGAGGGTGGGATTAATAGATAATAAATGGGACATGAATCAATCGGTTAATGCAATTTGTAACAAATATTGAATGCAACAAGTATAGACATATATAATAAAAATCTGGCACGTCAGTCCCATATCACAGACACACCAGATTTTTTGTGTCGGACGTCCTAGATAGCCTGTTAACAAATTAAATTTACCTTTTATTTTTGGAGATTTTTTTGTTTGTATATATTAATCGACTATTAATATAATAAAAATTTTTTTGTCTTTTCTGCACCTAAGGCCATTTAGACATTAAACGGTATATCCTATATTAAATTACGATACAATGATCCAGGCATATTTATTTAAATCACTTGGTATCCAATTTGATTTAAATAAATTTTCGGTTTGTTTGGGATATGAACCTTGGCTTTGAAGATTATCAATATTAACAATGTCAGTAACGTTAACCTCTCGATTACGGGGGGGAGGGGGGTAATAAAAATATTAAATTAATTTAATTGACAATTAAATAAACCTCCTTTATTATCAAGCATAAAAAGCCCTCTCTCTTAGTGGAAGTCTTGCCTCGCGTACCAAAGGTCAGGGGTTCGCTTCCTGTCCTGAGCAATAAAAATTTATATATTGGCTACTAATTAATTTAAATAAATAAGGACGGAGTCTAAATAGCCACAGATCCCGAGAAAGACTTAAAAAAATACCATAGCAAAGTTGTCCTATATTTTTCATGGATTATTAAAATCCTAAATTGAGGGCCCTACACTTTTTTTAGGTGGAAAATGATTAATACATATTAAAGATTATCGTATTATCCTATATGGTTTAGAACCGATTCAAAATTTCTGGTTTTTCTTAAGCAACATTATTTTTAACAGATATTTTATTTTACTTTCTCATACCGATTTTATATATATATTGAGAAAGTATTGCGGTCGGAAAAAAATCGATGTCAAGATTTCAACAGAAATATACGTTTTGAGGTTCCCTGATTCGAAAAAAATGGTTTCGCAAAATGGTTTCTCTGTCTGTCTCTAAACAAGATTTCCCAAAACCAAAAAAACATACGAGTAATAAAATCGGCTAAAGAATATTAGTACTACACTGAGATACTTTTTTAGTTTTTTTTTTATTTTCTCAAAATTCGCTCTAAAAATTAAAGTACTTAAAAGATTAATTTATTAGATAATTTTACATGATGTACTCTTTTTAGTTTTTTCAATTTTCTTTTAAACTACTCTAAAGATTTTTACTAAATTGTCTCCACATATAATAAATAGAATGAACTTTAAGTTGTAATAATCGTTGTCTACCTCAAATTAGTGAGGGGTCCTCAATTATGTAATGTTTCCATTGTAACAAAATATAAATTTTGCTATTTGTTTTCTTTTCGATATCTGAAGTCATATAACATTAAATATATACTATATTTATTATAAAATTTCATTGGATTCCTTGGGATCCGAACCCACATCGCTTTGATTTGACCTTTACCTCTGCACCATGGGACAGGGTATTATGTTTGATAATAAACGGAAAGTAATTGCCAATTTAATTAATTTAATTTTTTTATAATTTTAATAATGATTAATATACACAAACGAAAACTCTCTAAAATTAAATGCTAAATAAAGCTAGCTAAAGTGAGCTTTGGAAAAAAGTTGTGTGATGTGCGGCGTCACACCCGATTTTTCTTTTATAGAAAAACATCTTGTAAGTTTATTATAAGGATATATATTGATTTAAACAATGTGTAATAAAAAAATTGATAATATTGGGAAGGTCAAAAAGTTTTTCTAATATAAAGAAATATGTTAAAAAAAATTTATTTATAATGCGATTAGTTGCAGAAAATCAAATTAACCGATAAAATTAAGCTAATACTTAGTTGGGTAACCTTTATTCGCCGTTGGGTAACCTTTATTCGCCAGAACAGATTTGATTCGTCTATTGCCCATCAAGCTGCACGTTCCTCTTGTGAGGCC
>JAAAKE020134392.1:0-14045 GCA_010014785.2 Anisolabis maritima | reverse complement strand
AGATAATCCACTTTTACCCGCGAAATAAAAAAAAATGATATTCGAAACGAGACAAGGGATGGGGTGGGGGTGGAGGGATAATTCAACGGCCTTTATAATGCAGGTCTCCTCGTAGACAAAGGAAGCTGAAAGCCTCTCAAGCCTCTCTTTCTTCTCATATCCTCGAATAGGCAATTGATTGAGGCAAACACTTTAATTTTAAATTGAAGCACGAATTCATTCACTTAGAGCAAAGTACAGGAAAAAGACTGCATTTTATATACTTTGCATGGAGTTGAGGAATAAAAAAAAAACAAATTTTATATTATTTTAATAATAATAATAATAATAATAATAATAAACTAAAGCCTTTGTTGCAAAAGCAAAATTCTTTAATTTTTCCTCGTAGATATTATAAATATTATAATATGTATATAAATTGATTGGTGTGGAAATTGTAAGATTCTGTAGACCAGCGGCTCTTGTGGTCCTTGTACCCCAGAGGTCCACCAGCTCCTCTCAGAGGGTCCGCGGAGCCATTAAGTAGTAAGGGTAAAGATGAAAGAGTGTGGCAGCTAGTTTTATTTCTTTTATTTAGAATGACTTTTAGGCGCTGGTTCACATATAAAGTTGGACTGGATGCCTATTAATAACATCAGAGGGCTTTCTTTTGACAAATCCGCAATGGCCTTGAAGATGGTTGCTAGCTGACCGAAATGTTGCGCTAGTTTTTTTTTTTTTTTTTTTAAATAAAAAAAATAAAACTAGCTGCCTCGATCTTTCATCTTTAGTCCTACTACATGGAAAAAATTACGAGGAAAGTGACTAAAACAGTACTTTTGGCAGATAATATTTAATTATATTTTATAGAGGTTACTCCTCATCAGGTCAAAGGCCTCCTTTAATTGTTGTAAAATTAAAATGAGATGTATATTTTAAAATGTTCCGCAGTGAAACACACACAAGTCTAAAATAAATTACAAAAATAAAGTTTTAATGAAATTTTATAAAATGAACCTTGTGTAAAGAAAAAAGAGCTTATTTTAAAAATCATCAAGGAAAAATGTGTTTCCCACTCTCCGTTTCCATACCCCTAAGGGCCCCCTCAACAAGCCTGAATCCTGGATACGCCACTATTTGTAAGCTACGCAGCCATTCAACAACCAGGCTTAATGTCGATGATTCATCCGTGAAAAGAACTGGGTGCTTTTTTTTGTAGTCTTTTCGACATCTAAGGTCACATATATATTATATTTCTTTACAATTATTCAGTCATATTTATTTATTTTATTTATTGGTTTCCAATTGAGTTAAATTCATTTTCATCAGACTGCTTGGGATCCGAACCCACATCACTTGGCTTTTAAGATTATTAATACTGACAATGTCAATATCTTTAGCCTCTTAGCCAAGGGGGGGGGGGGATGCTTGTTAGTACGCGCACACACATGCAGTACTTCGTTTGCAAGCAGCCAGGAGTTGAGCCAGTGTTTGTGGCTACACAGCCAGACAGCCTGGCTGCTAGTGCGTGCACCTCTCGATTTTCCTATAAATTTTCTTATAAATGACTGCGTAGCTGTAGCTGCAGAGCGCCTTATCTACCATAAGTTTTTTCTTTTTATAATCACCAAAGTAAAAATCGAAAATTGGTTTTTGAAATATAAATCTACCACTACATACTCGATATATTTTTCCTTTTTTTTTATTATTATAGTTAACCTAACATCTCTTTTAGAAATAAATGTCTCTTTGCTCTCAACCTATGATTGTGATGTCGTCATGACGTGAGACTCAAAATCAATCAGGAGCATTTTCGGATTATAATATTGTATGGATTCGTATGTTATGTAATCAATTAATCAAAACCTTGTCTTTATTTTTATTTTGTTGATTATATAAAAAGAAAAAACTTATTTAATCTTATCTAAAGATGAAATGAGTTATATAGGGAAATGCAAAAAAATTCGCCAATATCTATATTAAAAATAATTAAACATATTTACATTAATAATTTTTTATATTATTACTCTGTAAAATTATTAGTAATAAATTTTTAAACAGATCGATTGGAATCTACACAAAATAATAATCAGAAAATGTTTGCCCTTACAAGGTCCTGATTGGCTATTGAGCGTTGCGTCATGATGATTTTGCAACTTTAGGCTGCGAGAGAGATTGAATTCTATTTCTAAAAGTGAGGTTAGGTTAACTTTTTTTTTTATTTAAATATTTATGTCAATTTTAGCTTCTGAGGCCATCTTGACTATTGAAAGAATATTTTCCGGCAAACATTCATCTCTCTTGTTACTCGGCGGCCACCTATCCGAGTTTCAGCAGAGCTTAACCTTGCTTAACAGTGATGAACTCGGTTACTGTTCCTCTTCGCCTAGGCTTGATAATAAAAAGAAAAAGGAAAAATATCGGGGATGAGTGGTTGGAATTTTTTTAAAGGTCTTTATCACCTTTTAGACTCCGTCCTTATTTATTTAAATTAATTGGAAGCCAATATAATATAAATATAAATTCAGGACTGGAAGTGGACTTCTGCCCTTTGGTAGGCAAGTCCTTTACCTTTGCCCGAAGGGACAGGTCACTGGTCTATAATTTTGTTCGCAAAGATAAATAAGAGAGCTTATTATTATTTTAATATAATTAGAAAATTTGGATAAATATTAGCTTTTGAAGAGAGAGATGGAGGTCAAGTAGAGATTATTGATGACCAATTTAGCCAATTGAATTTGGAACCAAGCAAGCGAGGCGTACTTCGAAGTAATTCGGCAAATTTACAGATCTCAAAAAAGATGGTCACTTTTAATGTACAGTCACAGGAAAATAATATAAAATAGTTTTAGACTATGACAATGAGGACACAATTTTGCTTTTAAATTTTCAAAATTTTTACTCGTAAAGGTGAATTGAGTGCTTTATTTTTCTATTTATTCTTTTAAATATTGGATATCATAGATTTTAAGTAATCAATATGTTTCTATTGAACATTATTTATCTACAGTAAATTTATTTTCCGTACCATTATTTGAATTTTTTTTCTTAATTTTTAAAATCAGATTTCGGCCACAAAATTCCTCTCAGGCGAACTTTTTTCAAAGTTAATTTAATTCAAGCTCCATAATTTTTATATTTCATTTCATAGACTACGGAGAAAGGGGGAGGGGGTTAGCTTTCAAAATATATATATAACTTTGCTGACGTTTCGCTTTGGTTAAGATCATCATCAGAGCCTTAGTAGATTTAATATTTGAGATTGTTGCCTTGTATGTATACCAACAACCCTAAAGCACTGATAATGGTCTTACCGAATCGTATACCTTTAGATCTGCAACTTCAATAAATCATATCCTTAATAAAAAATCTGGTGTGACTAAGCGCATCACACAACTTTTGCCTTCCTGCTTAGGCAAGAGCGAGTAATGTGTTGTCACACCAGGTTCTTTTATTTAACTTGAGAAACAAGCGTGAACTTACGGGGCTGGTCTCCGCGGAGCGGTGCCGCAGCCGGGCCAACGCGCTCTTGAGGCCCTCCGTGGCCCACGGTCAATGGCGGCCGGGGGCCATGTGGGCCCACACCGCCGCCTAAAACAAATGTACGCTTATTAGTTATGCGGGTTATGGGTCTAACTCTAGTAGTATTAAATTACTATATTTCGAGGTATGCTTTCAAAAGGTTAACGAAAAAATAAGTAAACTAAATTATGAATTGATTATTTATTTCATAAATAATTCAGAATTGAATTGAAATCACTCTTTTTTCCATTAATGGCATTAATTCTTTCAATCTTTTCAAAATATTGATACACTTTGAAAATTTTAAATAATCTAGGCTTTATAGAAATTTATCAATGCATCGAATTCAATATATAAGTATGATAAAAGCCTTATACCTGTCTGGAATAAGGAAAGGCATTTTTCTTTGAATTATAAGAGATTTTTTAGGTTGGGAGCTAATCCATTTAAGGAGAGGGAGAACGCCAGAGCTAACTAAACAGTACTTTTTTCAAAGAATGTTATGGAACTGGAGTAATAATGGAAAAAATGACCAACCCGAAGTATGGGAGCATTCATTTTAAATTCTAACTTGGGGATAAATAAAAAACATTTTCGATTTATTTGAATTAAATTCGATGTTTCTTCAGTTGCCAATTAGTCCTTTTCAGCATCTAAGGCCGTTTAGACTCCGTCCATATTTTTTTAAATTAATTTTGTCGCTTAGAAGGGGAAGCGAACCACTAACACTTGGAACATGAAGAGAGACCTCTACCTCGGCTCAAAAGGACAGGAGCTGACAAAGTGTGTTACATCTAGAGATCTTGATGTAAATTTGTACTGTATTGTACTTGAAGAAGGTTACAGAATGAGTAGTCGAACCGTTGTATTTAATACACTTAAACCGAAAATGTACTTTATTTATTAATGGCAACAATTAATTAAAGCTTCATCGCAAAACCTCACCTAAAAAATAAATTTAATTAAATAGTGAAACTGGAGATCGAGCTTTGCTTGGCCAAAAAATATGACAATAAGCGAGACCTTTCAAAAGTAGGATCTTTGCAGATGGACAAAACATTACGAGAGGGCCATTCCTTCCACCAAACAGACACCCTAAATATATATTTGAAATTATATATGATTATGAAAAATTATAAAAATGAGACAGCCAAATCGTTTCTCGAAATACCCAAATAGGAAATATTCTAAATTTCGTCGAAATCATAACAGCTCTTTTTCGAGAAAAGAAAAAGGATTGCATTGCTTATTTAATAATAGTAAATAAGCATTATAAAAATTTTATAGTTATATCTATATTCATTATTATTTATGTAAAAAAAGTAAAAAAAAAAAACAAAGAAAATTTTTACACATTCACTTATTCTTTTTGTCTGATTCACTTTAATATTTTCCCTTCTAAAGATATTTGAGCCCAGTTATAACCAAGTTAGAAAATTACTTAATTTTCTTATCAAATCAAAAGAAAGTGAATCTGAGGGAGATAAGTTTTTCCTCGTTTTGTGGTTTGTGTGTAGATGGAGGGGGTAGAGAGATTGGTGAAGTGGAACTGAAAGAAGAGAGACCCGGATAAAAGAAGTCGTGGCTCGGGCAACTTGTTGTCATAATCCCAGTTTCAAGATTATTTCGAGGCTCTCTATCAAACAAAAATGATAAATTTTAGCTTTAAGCCAATAAATCAGACCAAATATTTGTACCCAACATATAATTTGATATATAGAGTGCCCAACTCCGACTGTTCGGCCTTCTCTGAATGGCTTAGAGACCGTCTCGCACAGCATAAGGCGAAGGTAAAGAAGGGTGAGAGGCACCACGCACACTTTCAATTTTGGAAAGGTGTCCATTCTAGGTAATGAAGAAAATTCCACCAAAATGCTTATCTTAGAAGCGTCAACAACACTATCAATTTTAAAAAGGACTCAAGCAATGTCAGAGAGCCCATTGCTCGAACGCTTTAAAAGCCTGGAGTCGAATTTTTTAGTGAGCTGTCTCTTTTCTCTCCTCAAGCTCCCTTCACTCTCTCTTCTCCTGAGCTCTTTTAGGTTCTAAATATATATTAAGTAAAATTATTTTTTTGTAAATTTAAACATTGCTGAGTTCTCTCAGGTGGAGCTCTTCATGCCATATAATAAACAATTTTTTAACTTTCTATTATTGAAAAGATATATATATATATATATATATATATATATATATATGGTATATTGTATTTTAACATCTAGATAAAAATCAAACTTTGTATGTTTTCTAGCCTTAAGATGATCCCAATAATGGACCGAAACGTCGATCTTTTTTCAAATAAATAAGATAGAACAAATAACTCCGTTTTTACTTTCTTTAACCTATATATGAAATATATATCGATCGCCAAAAAAAGATTCAACGAAAATATGTTTTGAGGTCCGCTGAGCTTAAAAAATGTTTGGTAAAATGGTCTTTCTTTGTGTGTGTCTGTGTTCGCGCGAAAAAACATTCGAGGCTCAAATTTTATATTTAAATTAGGTAGCTAGCTAACCTCATCGCCTGCACCTCGAAACTTTTGAAAAAAATCGGTCAATGGGTACTAGTACTTTACTAATGTATTTTTTAGTTTATTTTTTTATTTTCTCAAAATCCGCTCTAAATTTTTGAATTTTAAAAATTCATAAAACAATTATTTATTAGATGATTTTTGAAATGTTTTAACACTTATCCGTCCCAAATTGATTGGGGCCCACTTTTACTCTTGTATGTTTTTAGGTTTTTTGTGAATTTCTCTTAAATCATTTTAACGATTTTGATTAAATTAGCTGTTGAAATAATAAATTAAATAATCTTTAAGAAGTACTAATCATTTTCCATCTCATAATAGTGTGGGACCCTCAATTTAAAGGCTCCTTTACCCGCGCGAAACGCCTGCGCATGCTGGCTGGACAGTCATTTTTCAGAAAACAAAGTGCGCGTTATATGAAATTCACATTTTTTAAACAAAATAAATTCAAGTTGATTTTACATTGAACGGCTTCTTATATGCAAAAAATCTGGTGTGACAACATATCACTCAGCTTTCCTTAGGTAAGAAAAATTGATGGGTTTAGTCCGATTTTTTCTTTTTCTCTCTTCCTGTATTACCTGAGGTAGAATTGTGATTGCGACCTTCTATATATATTATTTAAATTGTCTACTAAATAGGCTTTATAAAAAAATATCAATTTAATTGCATTGTCACTCAGGATTTTATAGGCTCGTTGAAATGATTAAATTAAATTGTGATGAATCGATTCATTGACCTTTGCTTCTTCTTCCCCAAGTGGAATTTGACCAAAATGAACTTGCAACGATTTATGCAAAACGGCCGAACTGTTCACTGCTCTCTCTCCTCTCTTTCTCTTCTCTATTTCCAGAGTCGCTTAAATCTGAACAGCACAAAAGCCTCGCTATTCGAGGCCAAGTTTCTTGCAAACTCGTTCAACAATTCCTCCATCGCCTTACAGGGCATAAAAAGTCCAGGCAAACTCGAAATACTTCAATTATTTATAGGATAAATCGGAAAGAATCTAAATTGGGAAGTTCCATGAGTTCTCTCAAGGGATGGAGAAAAATTTATGTAAAAAAGAATGTGAAATTTATAAGAAAAAATAGGTAACGAAGTTGCAACCCTTTCCAGTACCATTTAGTCGTCGCTAACGATATCTTCTGGGAATATAAGATGGGGCCGATCTACAATCCTATAGAGTATTTTTTTATTTAGTCTCTTCGGCATTTTGGCCATATAGTCTTTTAAATGAATCATATATATACTCATTACGATACAGATTATCCATGCATATTTATTTATTAATTGGACCTAATTAATACCTTTTTAGACACTCCAAGGGCTAGAAACTTGTTAAGTTTTATTATTAGTTCCAGAGAATATAAACCAAAATAAAAGCTACATACATAGACGCATTAAGATTTTTTGCGTTTTTAGGGCTCTTTTGAATTTTTTTTTTTAAGTATTTTTCGGCATCGGAGGTCAATTAGACTCTGTCCTTATTTATTTAAATTAATTGGTAGCTAATATAATTTAAATAAACTTTTGTCGCTCAGGACGGGAAGCGAACCACTGACCTTTGATACGAGAAGCTACACCTCTAGCTCTGCACCAAGGGACAGGGCGCTCTTTTGAATTGAAAAATAAAGATATGTTAGAAAATTTGATGGTTTAAGCTTTCATGATCATAATACTTTTCCCTTACTATTATTATACATGAGGGAAAGTAGAAATCTAAAAAAATTATTTCAAGCATAAGCCCAAAATATTCACAAAATTTAAGAATAGAAAAATCCTATGTCGCAATGCCTAATCAAGAGTTAAGAAAAAAGTGAACAGAAACGCTAGACTATGCACGCCATCCACATTCTTTGAGTAAAAAGTAAATTTCCAGTAGAAAAATTCCTGTTTATTTATATTTTTAGATTAGATGAGAAGAGAAAAGGACAAATCGAAATAATTTTGCTTGACAAAATAAAAGAGCGGGGATTTTAACTAATTAATCGAATTATAGTAAAAAAAAGTAAACTGATCTCGGAGATTAGTTAGGACCTTCCCTAGATATTTTTGCGTCTTGGTTTTATAGAACCCTGCAAAACCTCGTACTAAAGAAGACACGTGCTTTCCCTTTCCAATTGACCTTAACTAATTAAAATCACACTCAAAAGTCCATTTATTTCCATTTTCAATATAGCTTTAAATTTTTTATTTGCGGTGATTTTGTTTCACTTAAGGGCGTCTATCAGGGGTTGGGTGATTTTATGCCATCAAAATGCATCATGGAAATGGCAGTCCCGTGTTCAGTGCCCGTCAAATCCCTTGCCTCTTTGCCGGAAAAACCAGTCCCTGGGGAAAGGGCATATCATCTTAGCACAACTACCAATACTTATTCAATCTATTTCATTCAAATTGAAAAAAAATATGCTTATATTGAAAACAAACAGGGGAAAATTTAAAAACGGGTGTCAAAAAATAGAATATTAAAAAAGGAGATGACGGGCTGTATGATTTATGTATTTGTTTCTGAATTGATGGTAGCCAGGGAAAACGAAGGTTTCTTTCTCATCGGCCTATGTTTGGAACAATTGAGAAAGAAACCAAGCCTTCGTTTTCTTTTTTCTCTCCTCTTCATTCCACCCTGGCTACCATCAATCCAGAAACAAGATTATTCTTATTTCATATTTAATAATTTAATATTTCGGTTTATTAAAATTTTATTTTGTCTTTTTCTGAGATCTCTGTCTTTATTTATTTAAATTAATTGATAGCAAATATAATATAAATAAACTTTTTTCGCTCGGAACGGGAAGCGATATGTGAGGCGAGACCTCTACCTCTGTTCCAAGGGCTTTTAAATTATTTGGTATCCAATATACTAAAATAATTTAAATAAAATTTTAATCCGCCTGAGTGGAAATGGAATCCATGGCATTAACTTTGTTGATGATGATGGGGTTTTAAAAAATTTAAATGTTTATTTTTTTGTTTTCATTTGGAACAAATTTTTCCAGAGGATTCCAGGCTATTCTTTACAAAAAAATACTCTTTTTTATGAGAAAGAGTGGGGGGAAAGAGTTGACCTTTCTCTTGAGGCCACCACCTCAAAGGTCCAGATCGAGTTGGTTAAGTGTTCAAAGGCAGAAATTTACAAGTTGAAACCCGTTTGAAAAGATATTGAGAGAGTAAGTGGAATATCTTAAGTGAAGGGGTGGAGGCCATTTGCCTTAGAACCAAATAAAAAAGCAATTGCCTGTCCTTTGGAGCAGAGGTAAAGCTCTTGCTCCATGATCTAAAGGTCAGTGGTTCTCTCCCCGTCCCGACCGATAAAAAATATATATTTATATTATATCAATTTAAATAAGTATGGATAATGGTAATATATATTTTTATTCTAATATGTCTAATGACCTTCGGGGTCAAAAAAGACAAAAAAAAAAAAAAAAAACTGTTAATTGTTTTTTTTTAGTATTTTCGACATATGAACGATACTGTTCATATTTATTATGATAATGATAATTATCTAGGCATATTTATTGGTATCCAAATGATTTAAATAAATTTTCATCGGATTGCCTGAGATCCAAACCCAAACCCCTTGGCTTTTAAGATTAACAATCTCAATAACCTCTCGGCAACGTTATTTTTGTTTCTTTTAAGAGAGTGTGTGTGTGTGTGTGTGTAAACCTCGTTTTACACGAGCAAATTCAAATTGTCTATCAAATTGTAAACAATATGTGAAAATGCTCTATTTTCAGATAAGGTATTAATTTATTTTTTTAGACTGGCGCTTTAGAATCTATTGGGCGTGGTTTGAAAGCCACCAACTATCTCACACACAGCCCAATCAGTCGGTATCAAATATATTTCTTTTATTTCGTTTATTTTGACCCAACGATCCTCAAACTACTTTTTACGACCCAAGATTCAATCCATAGGCATTCTTTGAATTATCTAATCTAGAAAAAATTAGTACAAAAAGAAATAGACATCTCCATACCGTGGCGGGCAAATTTATGGAGGTTAGTTTCAAATAAATTTTTTTCCAATTGAGGTTAATTTCTTGCTCAATAAATTGGCTCTTGTAAAACCGCCTTAAATGTCCGGTAAGTAAATAAATGAAAATTAGAAATTAAAAAACACATACTAAGTCAACTTTAAAAATTATATCATTCATATTAAAAAAAAAATCAATAATTGAATTAATGTACTTGTACACTTTGTCCAACGATGGATAATTAATTATTGTTAAGGATATGAAGTATTTGGCTCTCGCTACCAATTAATTTGTTTCCACCAAGAAGTGAAAAGAATTTAGTCTTTAAGCAAAATAGCTTATTAAGGTGTCATCTAAGAAGGAAATCATTATTTGGGATAATGAATGCTCCACTCGAAGCTCGAGGCAACTAATTAACGAGGTGTAACGAGAATTGAAGAGATGTTAAAATACATAATTGTAATAATTATACTGTCCCCATTTGTTTTTCAGATGAGAGTTGTAGTAGAAATAATAAACATAAAATCAAAGATGAAATTTGTTTTTTTTTTAATTGTTTGTTGTTTTGTATTATGTGATTTATAAATTTGTATTTGGGTTTGATTGGACCTAGGAGGACTTGTGCCTCTAAGCAGGTCCTAAACAAATTTATTTATTTATTCTTTAAGCTATTCAGCCACAATGAAAAAATTATACATATGAATATCTCGATCATATAAAAGAAAATTTTTTAAAAAACTTTGATTTCCCCGAAAACAAAAGGAAAAAAAAACATAGTATATGAGAAAAGCATTTATAAAAAGTAAATAATAAAAAATATATAGTATTTATAAATCTTGATGTGTCTCAGGAAGATTTTTACCATTCTCATCCATCATAGAGCGTGGTCCCAAGTTTGGGCACTCATGGATTGGATTTAAGAGATTAATAATGATCGATAATAATTCGGTCCCCTTCCATTCTCCCATGTTTAAGGCATAAGACGTCCCATAATCCATTCAGCCACCAAAAGGTGACGACGCGAGAATGAATAGGGATATGTTCAAAACGATTTAAGCATGTTATGAATCTGACGCTGTAATTTAATGCCCCTTGCAGTTTAATGGCCAACGTGGCATTAAGATAATCATATATACAACATCACACTATTTAAAATACGGTAATATAGAATAGAATAATTAATTAATTGCACCCGGCTAAAGCTAGTTAGCTCTATTGGCTCTTTTAAATTAATATACATAATGTTATATTATTGCCTTAAACTAACGCAAAATAAAATCCAAAATTGGGCACCCGGCACTATTTTGAGGTGGAAACTGATTAATAGAACTTAAAGATCATTCTATTTATTATATGTACAGCCAATTTAAGCAATATTGTTAAAGTAATTTAAAAGAAAAACTAAAACGATTACATAAGTAAAGTGGACCTCAAACAATTATTTTTGAGAGAAGGGGAATAAGGCTTAAAATATTTAAAAGATCATGTAATAAATAATTGATTTATTAATTTTAATCAAAATTGATAAAGCAAATTTTGAGAAAATTGAAAAAACCAAAAAAGTATATCAATGAGGTACTAGTACTCTTTGGCCAATTTTATTGAAAAGCGACGAGGGTGCCAAGCTTAAATAGAAAATTTTAGCTTCGTACGTTTTTTCATTTTTGAGATATCTTGTTCACAGATAGACGCACAGACTGACAGACCATTTTGCGAGACCCATTTTTTTAGAGCCAGGAGACCTCAAAATGTGTATTTCCGTTGATATCTCGACATCAATTTTTTTTCGCAATACTTTCCCATTATATATTTCATATAAAGGTAAAAGTAAAAAAAAAAAAAAAAAACAGAAGAACTAAAAAAATTAGAAAACTATAAATTATATAAAAAAAATTTGAACCAAAAATAAAAATAAAATAAAGAAAAAAGAATAAGGACATAATGGCCGCTCCGGAAAGCACAAATCCCTTCTTTATCATTAGTAAATTTTAATACATTCATCATCCATTAATTTAATTTCCTCCCCCCTCGAACCCGCAATCCATTTCTCCCTCTCCATAGAGAGAGTATGAGAGAAAAAGAAAAAATGTTTAATTACTTTATTAAAGCAAATTGATTATTAAAATGTATGATAATAATTAAGATTTTTAAGTGATCGAAAACCAATGGAGGAGGCTTAGGCTTCTTACGCCACTGTAGGTTCTTTCAAAAGAAGTCACTGAGCAACATAAAAAGAGGGCGGATTTCATTTTGATGTTTAGTGTATTTTGCTTGTTACTTTCTAAATAGCAATGTCTACCTTTTTCCCTTCACTAACAAATTTTATTGAGCTCTGGCTTCAACAAAGGTCGGTTAGTGATTGGCTTCCCGTCCTGAGCGTCAAAAATTTATTTAATTATATTGGCTACCAATTCATTCTTTAACTCCATTAATTTAAATAATAAGCACGAAGTCTAAATCGTTTCTAATGTAGAAAAAAAACATATTTTATTATTCGAAACATGGGAGAATTTTCTTGTGCAAAGGCTCAATTTCTTTGAATGGGAAAATCTGGATAATTAATGTTTTAATGCATTATACAGAGTAAAATAATTTTTTTACTTTAACTTTTTTCTAGATAAACTTTTTTAAAGTGTGCTTCCCATATGGGCCAATAAAACTATAAATGTTTAAGATAAATACTCTTCTCCCTAGCCACTGATTGTACATCCCTGTGCACCTTATGGTCAAGTGGATGTTGAAACCAGCATCTGTCATCATGTTTTCCAATGTTATATACATTTATAAATGTTTAATGGCTAAATAAAAACAATTTTTCCAAAAAAAACAGGGGCTTTGATCTCGGAGAGGGAATCCACTCCCTGACGATGAGAACATTTAATAATAGATATATGTATTTTTTCATCCACTTTTTAAATGGCGATGAGATTATTTCTCACTTTCCTACTCCTTGAGGTGACTTCTGGCAAATGTGGAAATAATTTTTTATACAAGCCGGACTCGAAACTGAGCTATTTAGCAACTCCATTTCCGTAATTCGTCCTAGCCACTGCCTCCTCAACCTTAGGAGAAAGGAAGATACAAAGCACATTCTTTTTAAATGTCTCCTGTATAGGGGGATCAGACAATGGGGACAATGGAACTAATCTCTCAATATTTTGGTCACATCCCATCGGAGACCTCAACGAATTTTACTATATTTTATGAATGAATCGTTTATTTAAAATGAATATAGTAGAGTGGAGATTGTATATTCAGGTTATGTTTTTAATTTCTAAACAATTAGTTGAAAAAAACTGAATAATAATAAATTTTATTATTATTATTTGGTTTTGTTGTTATTTTATTTTTATTTAATCTGAATCCCTCTGACTCTTAAAACAGTAATATGATAATAATAATAAAGTAATTATTCGAAATGTTTGGGTAAAATGTTTCCATCAATTCGAAATCTTCTGGTCCAGAATCTCTCTCTCTCTCTTTATTCATTTTAATCATCAATGTGTGTTTGTGTCTTAGTCAAGCGGCCAAGGCCATTGCCTTCTATCGGGTAAATAAATAAATAACCTACTCTTCTCCCAAATATATCGATCGAAAATATATGCTCGTAAGCAGGTTTTTTTACCTACGTAAATATGCGTAAATTTAATCTATTTATCAAAGATATTTTTTTATCCTTGTCATCGATGAGAATGTTAAAAAAAATTTATTGTTTAGTTAATATTTCAAAATTAAATATGAAATTTACCTAGATATTATCGAGGAAAATGCGTTAATTCAAATTAGTTGAGATGATTGATATTAGTGGTTAAAAATAATATTGTTTTTTTTGTCTGAGGCCATATAGACTTTTTTTAAAATGATACAGAATATATTTATTAATGATACAAATTATTCAGGCATAATTATTTACATCAATTGGTATCCAATTGATTTAAATAATTATTACATTTGTTTATTTTTATTAATTATGGTCTAGCGTTATGTCGGTATAGTTCTATTACAGAATCAGAAGGCTGGATGTATGAACCAAGT
>JAAAKE020134359.1:0-14048 GCA_010014785.2 Anisolabis maritima | reverse complement strand
TTTAGTGAGAGCATTGCATTTAAATGGCCGGAGCAAAAGGGTTAAACTCGTGTCGAGTCCATTTCCGAATTGCCCCCCTGTGGGACGTTGGGAAACACCGATCTAGATTAATTTATGTGTGGAATGTCTTATTTGAGGATTGTAGCATTAGACTTTCTGAACTACTTCTTCGCTACTATTTGAGAGTGTAGCACTGCAAATATCTTTTCATAAAATTAGCTGAAAGCCTAATAAACAATGACTTATTCCATTCCTAGATTATATTAAATTAATATTTAATAAAAATCCAGCTATGCAGGCCCAATTGACACTAGTAGTTAATTTTTTCCAAAAGAGTTTTTGAGTATGATGAGAGGAATCAACAATATTAGACCTTAATAGCTAATAATCAATTAAAATAAAGATTAGTGGTTCTTTTGACTTTTTGATTAAATAGACCTAAATTAATTTATTCCGAATAAAATTGATTAATTTCTGAACCAATAGTTTAGGTAATAAAAAAAAAAAAAAATAAAAGATTCATATTTTTCAAATTAATTATTAGGAAAATATCTAACCAAATGTTTTTAAGAGGTGAGTGTATAAAAGTTTAGAATAGTAGTAGTTGAGATATTTTTCCAAATCGTGATCACCACGATATGAGGACATCGGGTTCAAAAAATGATTTTGACAATTTTGTATCATAAATATGAGTCTGTAGGCAGTTTGCGATTAAACGGCTATTTAAAATAATGTAATGAATCATTTTACCAAAGGAAATAGCAAAGGAGAAACTTTGAATTGCCGTTTTTGAACTTCAAGTACCTGGTTGGATTAATTAAAGCTTAAATTTGATTTTGCCTCTGGTCTTTGATTTCTTTAATAATTAACAAAACTTTACCCCACCACATGAGAAGTTAGAAATGTTGATATTATCATCCTTTAATTTGTAAAGCAAAGATATGAATGTTCCAATTCCCAATCAACCCCTCAATAAATTTATTTAAATCAATTGTTAAATAATATAGGTGGAAAACATCTCTTTAGCCTAAGATGTCTAGAAAATTCATAGCACCTAATTCCTTATTCTAATTAAGAATAATTTTTTATATTCCTATTAATTATTATCAAAGGAAGGGGTTCTTCAACCCACCAACGCCATTGCAAAAATCCCTGTTTATACCTAATTTAATAATTTTAATTAGCAAATTTTTAAATTAAAAGGGCTGTTTTTATAAGTTACAAGTAAATAAGATCAATCTTTTTTTTTATACAAAATGAATAAAAAATTCCTATTTATTTCTTTGTTAAATGAAATATACCGAAATTATAAAATATGTTTTATTAGAGTTGATGAGGTTATATTTAATTACCAATATGAATTGGATATTTGGTTTCCTGAAGAAATTCTTTTGAAATATACACTTCTGCAATTTTAATTGACATATTCTATATCATTAAAATAAAATATTAGGAATCTGACTAAATATTGTCGTTTAAAAACAATCATATAAAACAATTGAAAGAAGCAGCTGGGAAACACTAGCGCCTACTAGTGAGTACCAGAGCAACCACGCCAAAGGGCGGGAAATCAATATGAAAATATTTAATAAGTTGAAAAAAAGCAACTCAATTCCGTCACAAACAGATCTTAATATATTATTAGAAAATATCTAGAACCTAACGCCTTGCTTTCGTAACGAAAATTATACGTTCGAATAAGTTTTTCAATGAATTCGAAAAAGAAAGAATTCTATCAGAATCTCCCAATTTCGCCTAAATAAGAATAAAAAGAGATGAATGACATAAATCTAGGTTTCCGTTAAGTTTCATGAAATATTAATAATTTTTAATTAAAAGAAGTTTTAGAACTACTCATTCGGTCAGCATATTCAAGAGAGATTTTTTCAATCAAATCATTTATAAATTTAAATTAAAACAAATGAATTCCCAAAGTTCATAGATATGTCAATATTGAGAGGGATTTGAGAAAAAGTATTAAATAATAAAATAGTCGAATTCATTTCATCAATTTTATTTTTCTATATAAATTTATATATAGAGAGAGACCAAAGGTCCAGAAAGGGTCAAACATCAGATTTTATCCATTTTAATTTATTTTCCATTAGAGCGTTTATAATTTCTATTTATAATTCTACTCTTGGAATCTTTAAATATGTGAAAATGTAAATAAATATTAAAAACATTAAATATTAATGTAACATATGCCGACGCTGGCCGCACAAAAACTGCAATCGTTTGCTCATCCATAAAATAAAAGAATAAATGTTTAAAATAAAAAGGTCCGAAAGACATTTTTCATTAGAATTTTATTTCTATTTCTCAATTACCGTTTAATTATGTTGGTATATGCATGTTTGTGAAAATTTTCAGATAGTTAAAGAAAAAAATAATCACACATTTACAAATTAAAGTGAGGAATGTTATTCTGATGATATGCTTAGCATCGAGTTCTAAATCTAAACACATATACATCAGATAGATAACAATACTTTTCTCAATTCTTTATCAAAAACCACATAAATGAATATATAACAAAACATTAATCGAACCGTGCGTGGTTTCGCTTGTGGTTTTTAAGGATTGTTATATTTGAAAATTGTTCATTACAAAGATCACATTGGTAAGGGGTTTCCCCGGTATGGAGACGCACATGGGTTTTGAGAGTGGATGAATGAGAAAATTCTCTCTTACATACATCGCATTGATAAGGTTTTTCACCGGAATGGATTCTAAAATGACTTTTGAGATGGGAGGCTCGGGAAAATTGTTTTTTGCAGATATCACACTGAAAAGGCTTTTCCCCTGTATGTTTTCGCATATGAGATTTTAAGTCATGAAATGTGGCAAATTGTTTGGGACATTGATCACAGAAAAAAAGTTTTTCGCCTGTATGGATTAAATTATGTCTTTTTAGGGAAGAACTTTGAGAAAATTGTTTTTGGCAAATTTGGCATTGATAAGGTTTTTCGCCCGAATGTATTCGAAAATGAATTTCCAGATTATAGTGTGCAGCAAATTGTTTCATACATATTTCACATTGATATGGTTTTTCGCCATTATGTACACGCACATGATCATTGAATTTATTTTCTTCAGAAAAGCTTTTATGGCATATATTACATTGAAAAGCCTTATCCCCGGTGTGGACTTTCATATGAGTTTTTAAGGTAGTTGGATGAGAAAAATCTTTTTTGCATATTTCACATTGGTAAGGTCTTTCGCCAGAGTGGGTTCTCAAATGACTCTTCAGGTGGCATTGTCGAGAAAATTGTTTGTTGCAAGTATCACATTGAAAAGGTTTCTCCCCGGTATGGCTTCGCCAATGGTCTTTAAGTTGGTTGTGCTGAGAAAATTGTTTTTGACAAATTGCACATTGATAAGGCTTTTCACCTGTATGAATTCTCAAATGCGCTTTGAGTGTTGATGGATCTGCAAATTGTTTTTTGCATACCTCACAATGATAAGGTTTTTCGCCGGTATGTATTAGCATATGTCTTTTGAGGCTAGAACCCATTGAAAATTTATTTTTACATATATCACATTGATATGGTTTTTCGCCTGTATGTATTCGCATATGGACTTTTAAATGGGCAATTTTGGCAAAGTTTTTCTTGCAAATATCACATGTAAAAATTTTTTCATCCGTTGTGGAATGAAATTTAGTATCATTTTTTTCAGACTCATTCATATTATTTTCTAAAAAAGAAAAATTGATAATTATATTTAAATTTTCTTATATATTATATTATATATAATGAATGCTTACCCATTTTCTTAAGAGATTCAAATTTATTTTTCTCAAAAGAATTAATACTATTACTAATACATTTAAAATGATGTTTAGAGAGAAAGAATAAATTAATAAAATTGGTTCCACACATCAAACAAGGAAAAACTGGACCTGAAAAAAATTAAGAGTATTTAAGCTGCAAATTTTTTAATGTGAAATTAATTGCAAAAAATTTTCTTTGAAAGAAAGTGGAATTTAGGGCCCCAGGGCACGAAGTGGCTAAGGGAGGGAAACCTGAAAATAAAATGATTGTATAGTGGAAAAAAAGACGGTCAAAAATTAGCTTCCAGGCAAAGACTATGAAAGGTGTGAACATCAAATTGTTAAACTTTATTTCTAATTAGAAGCACTGATTAGATTGTTTTTTGACAACAGAATAAAATCTGTATTCTCGAGCTATCGTTTAATTCAATAAAATATTTAACATTGGTTACTTGGTTTAATTAAAACCTTGTCTATTTATTAATCATGTGAATTTTATTGATACGATGGTTAGAATCAGGGAAAATTTAGTAATATGAAAATATACATTTTAAAACTGTTCATTAATATTTGGACTCTCCAAAAAAAGTTTTCAAAATTTTGATTTCATTCTGGATGGTATTGTGTAAACGTTTCTATTAAAAACATACCACCATAGGAACATTTATTAAATAGTGTTAAAAAATGAATCTCAAGATAATTCGGTATTAAAGAAAGTCAAATGATTGAGAAATCAAAATTTTATCCATGGAAAAATGTTATAAAAATCGCAGAATCAAAAAAACAAAGCAAAAAGGTTTTGGCAACAATCTATCAAAAGAAATATCAAGAAATTTCAATTTGAAAATATACCCACGTTTTACCCATTAAGTGTGAATCCTTGAAAGATAAGAATAGAGAGTTAGAAAGGGTTCATAGGAGAAGCTTTTCACAAAGATAATACAGAAGTCTGATTCGTTTTTTAGTCATTATAAACTGAAGTAATTTTACAGTTCACCTAACAGAAGCCATTTTAAGTATGAGCAGAAATGTATATAATAAGTGATTAAAAATCTTTTTTTTCTCTAGACTTAAAAACCTGATTTTATTTTATTGAATGACTTATTTGTAAATTGGTAAAAAGAGATTATAATTAGTAACCAAAAAAATTTAATCCTATAGTAAAATGTCATGCATGAGTAGTTTGGATTAAATAATTAAAACAAGAAATAAAATTCCCCTTTTATGGAATTTAGGTTTATTATATATTAATTATTAAAATATTATATATATTTCAAAATCTTTCGATAAAGCAAGAGTAATTGTAAAATATTAAAAAATAATAAAGAAATGTCAAATAAAGTGAAGGTTATAAAATTACCTACCGATATGAATTGGATATTTAGGTTCTTCAGTTAATTCTTTGGTAATATTCTCCTCTTCATTAACAAGTGACATTGTAAATCTATTTAATTTGATATTTTTTCGAAATTAAAATTAATAAATTTAAATATTAATTTGAGTAAAATAACAAAGAGAAGCGATATAATGAGACCCTAGCGCAACTAGCGACTTCAAATAAAGTTATTAGGCGGAAAATCAAATATCTGTGGATTATGTTGGCTACAAATTAGTCTAAAAAAGCTACAGGTGACTGAAAAAATACCTGTGGAAAAATGAAATTTTAACAATTATATACTTACCTCACTTTAATGGTTATACCTCAAAGGTGGGAATCTGAGATCTTCTGTCCAGCTTTAATTATAATATATTATAGTTCGTTTTTCTTGTTTAGAATATCTTCCTTATCCTTCTTTTTATATATATATATATAGGCATTCAAATTTTCATTTCAATAACAATTTGGAAATAAATATTTTTTTAAATTTTGTGTTGATATAAAATGTAGGCCGATGTATAATATTATAAATTATTATAGAATATATCAATAGTTATTCAAAGAATCGGTACGACCTTTCCACTATTTTTGAAAATGAATATATATGGCCTTTCATTTAAACCTACACCTGTGATAGTGAATTAATATTTTAATCATTAATATTTTTAATATATTATATTTATATAATTTTTATTATAATTATATATATATATATATATTTGTAGAGGATTCGTTTCTCTTAAAACGATTTAAAAAACCTTAGGCATAATCAGTTTTGTTTTTATTTTAATAAGAAATTTTACCCGAGGATGTTTTAGCTCTAGTTATAATTCATATCAGTCGTATGTAGAACGCCCTTTTTCTTACCGTGACTTAAATATGAAGCACTATGATCTTGTTGGTGGTGGCTTAACCCCAGATGTCAAGTTTATATCATTTCATGCGAAATAGCATGGTATACACCGAAATATGTAGGTATTAGATTATCTTGTGTATGTGCCTGATGGATTCTAGGGTACATGGCTAATAATTACTTATTATTATCTTAATTAGAAAAACGGGGTAGTGTATCAATTTAATATGCTCAAAATGATAATTCATCCTGGAAAGGTATATAATCCAGGGGTCGGCAACCTTCTTTGGCGGCTGGCCAAAATCAATCAAAATGTGTGTATTAAGAAGACGTTTTTGGTCAGTGGTATTTTCTTTTTTTATATAATATATTTTATTTTCGGGACTCAAGTGGGTATCTTGAAATTATGAAATGGGTCAATCGGTAACTCGCGGGTCATAGGTTACCAAGGCCTGGTATAATCTCTGGTATTACAACGATTGGTTTGGATGAAATAAAGCCTCCCAATGAGAATATATGGAGACCAGAATTAGATCGCCGACATGTATATATTTTTTTTGATAATGTATTATTTCATATTGTTCAAATTTAAATGACCAATAGTGTAAAAAAAAAATATTTTTGTGCTAAGATTTTACAATTTTAGTGTTCTCTAATGAAAATGGAAATAAAATTATATTATGAACTAAGTTAATTTAAAGATTCAAAATTCGAAACTTCAGGAAAGAACAGAGATTGAAGAATATCAAATGGTTCAATCATAATTAATTCAAACAAGATTCTTGTCTTTAATGTGTTTCAAAATATTCCAATTTATTTCTTCTAAAAGCTAATACAAATCAAATAGGAGTTTTTTAAGTTCCTTAATTAAATGTTTCTATTGTAAAATAAAATGAATTATAATCTTCATAATTTTTTATATTCTTTACATATTAAAAAATAATAAAAGGTATAATTTTTGCATTTGAAAGTATAATAATATAGGCTCGTATGACATTCATTAATAGGGAATTTATAATTTAAATATTTTTTATCATTGTTCTTGGCATAAATCGGATAAATTGGTATAATTCAATAAATTTTTTGTATTCTTTTGTTGGGGTTTATCTTCTCTCCTAAAAAAGTTTATGATTTATGCTTTTACTTCTTTTTAAAAAATAGCTAATGATTAATTAAAAAATGCAAAAAGGGATTATAAAAATATTTTATATATAGAAATATATTTATTTACCTTGAAGAATAATCTTTTTCTCATCTCTCTCATTAGAATTGTTTTTAAATTATATTGTAAATAATTCATTGTTAAAAAATTTCATTATCTAATTTTTTGATTAAAAATATATTTTCTTTTTGTTCGCTTACAAAACATCACCTGAAAAAATTTTAATTAATTAATCATTTGTTTAAGATAGAAAGGAGGTAATATGAATAAAATTTGTAATTTATTCCATTATTCTTAAAAATTTTTCTAATGTTTAGTAAATTTTAGGACACAGTATAATACAGATATATTTGAGTTATTTTCAATAATTTTTTAGTGAAATAAAATTATTCATGTATGATTTGAATTATTTTTTTGTTTCAAAGGCAATTTCAAAATAACACACCGCGCACAGTACTACGCATACGGATGAGTCTGACTGTTCAAACGGTTATTATAGAAATTGATCTTGAAACAAACTTGTTATTTTATATTTTTCTTAAATGGATATCAATTATCACTAGAGTTCTAAGTATAAATATCAATATCAAAATCATAATGTTTGAACAGCCTTGTTTTCCGGGAGGGCTTTAAGAAGTGGGAGTGTCCAACAGCAGACACAAAAAAATGGTAAGAAAAAATTTTGAGATGGGAGAAAGATGGTTTAAGAGGTCTCTCATAAATCCAATCCCCCCTACAGTTTGCAAATATTCTAATCGATATATAGTAAGTATAACTCCCACTCTCAGAGGTTGAGATTTTAAGCATTAATGTTATTAACATTTAAAAAAAATAACTTTTGTCTTCCAATCAGATCGATAAAATTTATTTAATCCAAATTTACAATAATAAAATGGTGTGCATAAATATGGCTTATATATATAGATGGTTTAAGTGTTTATATGGCTTTAGTTGCCAAAAAGACTAAAAATAAGGGAGGGAATGGCCGACTTTGGTTCCTATCTGAGCTGTACATTACTTAGTTTTTCTTTTACATGGTGTGTCCAAAAACACATCACCATATTGGTTAGCTGTGAAAGCGGATTGAAGTTGCGGATTTATCCAAATTCCAACACAATCCAGCTTACCTAGGAAAATTATCAACGACCTATAATGAGATGCAACCAGGAAGAAGAACAGGAGTAAGAAAGAGTGAGGACTTTAAAAGGTGCTTGTTAAGGTTGGATTTGAAATGTTGAAGATTGTAAGTTTTCGGGAAGAGAGAAGCAGATTATTCCAGATACTGGAAGTCATGGGGATAAAGGAAGACTGGAAGTGACTATTCTGCTAATCGCGAATTTAACGAGATGGAATGTTGGGATAATGACTCTCTTGTAATGCGGACAAACATCCCTTTGGTAGAAATGATGGATTTTAATTCGGCAGTACATCGACCATGAAAATATCTGTAAAAATGTGTCACTGCAGAGACACTTCTGTGGCCGAGTGGCTACAATGAGGCAGTTAGAGACTCCAGTCTTACCGCACGCGTCAAGGGAAGAGAGAATATGAAGAGAAGCCTCTCTCCATAGGTGGAACCCATACTCAAGAAGGACGAATCTGAACCTTGTATAGGGTTAGTAGTTGGTAAGAGAAATACTGCTTGAATCTGAAGAGGAAGTTTCTTCTTAGGGTAAAAAAAATGGAAACTGATCCCTATCCATTAAGAGATACAAAGTGCTAATTGAATTGTCTGTGTAGCGGTAACTTTGTCCAGTACCGCAAAAATTGGATTTCTAGTTTATGCAGGGGAGGGAGGCAATTGTTGCGCTGTACTTTAGAAAATTACGTCACTTCTTACCACCTTGTCCTCCTCCATAAGGAAAATGTTCCTGGGTACCTGCCCTTCTCTTAATTGAAATCAATAGTGCTTAAAAAAGAGAAAAATATATAAGTTTAGGTGATTCTCTTCTAAAATATTTGACAAAGGGATCGCGTCTTTTAGTTAAGGTATGATTTTAGATATAATAAAAGGTATTTTTTCACTGGGCTTCAAATCCGTTTGAAATCATCATGCGGATGAGCTAAAAAAGAATTCGAAGGCTCAAAACAAAGTTCGTATGCGCATGACGATTCATCAATCCCGTTTAAAGTCCAGTGGTACTGTAGTTGAATAAAAACTCACCTTTGCATTTATTTGACATGTAGATTTCTCCAGGAATCGCAATTAAGAATTAGAAGATTGATTTCTCTGCTAGTTTTCCTACCTATTTGGTAGATAAAGATTCTAGAGAGATAAAATGTCGATCGAACCAATGATTTTAAAGGCCCAAGGAGAGTGCTTAGATCTGCTATAAAGCTCTCCACCTACCTCTCCCTAAAACCTTTTACTTTCTTTTGTCTTGGCATCTATTGCCATATATAGCCATATTTATTTTTTTGGTATAAAAATAATTAATATTTAATCAGTTCAACCGAAATGATTCCTGGATTCTGAGACAATTATTGTCACTACTCCAGGGCAGGGAAGTTCAAAGGTGGGGGCGAGAAGGATCGTCGCCCCTTCCGTCACAGCCCAGCCTCGAAAAAAGTTATTTAAGTTTCTCTAAACATTTTTTTTTTAAATTAATAAATGAATACAAAATAATGGTTCCGCTAATTTCTCGCATTTGGGGATTAGATACTGCACTGCTCCAGAGGACAGTCCTAATACAATTAATTTTCCCTAAGGAACCTGGGGCGCCCGTTTTCATTGACTTATCTGGACTGTTCTTCTTACCTATGCCTTCTTGAAGATTATCCTCTTGAGTGCCCAAAAAGCCTTGAAATCCATTTTTTGCAATCGATTATAGGAAACTGAATCGATCGAGAATATAATGATCTGTCCACCACCTGTAAAGGTTCTATTGATGGACAGCCACTCAATAGAATTCAGGCCTGGGTTTTGTTTTTGAATACGACTCTTGATTACTTCAACTTCCTCAGTACTGGGAATCCAGACTTTTACCTTGGGTCTCTTAGGGAGACTTTTTGCATTAATCGCCATTAATTTTGTTCCTTCCCAAATATCTCTAATTCCATTCACTGTTTCTATTAGCCAAGTCATTGATTCTTTATTGGCACATCTTACCCATAAGATACCATATGCGAATTTAGTGTTTAAAAACTGAGGAAACACATCCTTTCTCACAGCTGCATCTATTTCAGCCACCAGCCATTCTTGTAATAAATTTGCTTGCTCTTCAGTCAAAGACTCTACTGGATGAGTTTCCGGGACTACCGCCATTCTGATCTCAGGTTTATTAGTTGATCCCTTCTTTGGTTCCTTTGAGCTAGATGTTGTTGGAAAATAAGTTTCTTTAGTCAATCCCTTACTTTGTTGTGCCTTTGAATAAGAGGATGTTGGAGAGGGAGGTATTTTGTCTGCTCTTGTCAACGCCATTCTGATCTCAGGTTCCTTAATCCATTCTTTATATTGTTGATCCAGGAAATCAGAGGTTGTCGGAAAGTCTGTACTTTTTACCACCACCCTGATCTCAGGTCCTTTAGTGTAAACCATTTTTGGTTTCTTATGTTCCAGTGAGTCAGAGGTTTTTGGAGAATAAGGCCTTTTGTCTGTCCTTTTCTCGTTTTCCCTTCGTCCTTTGAGTTCTAGGGGAGTTTCAAGGTCAGCCCACTGCAATCCTCCCTCATCTGCATCCCTTTTTGTTTTACCAGATATCAGAGTTTTATTTTTATTCTCCACCCAGGTGCCTTCCTGAACTTTTCTTTCCTTTGTTAATCTCTTTCTCTGTGCCCCCGAGAGTTTTTTACGATTCAACTTTAAGGAATCCATCAGTGAAGTCGAACCATCTTCTTGGGGAAGAGTTTTATTGAGGACCAATTGCTTATCGAATAAGTCTGCTGAAGCTTCTTTGTTTACAAGATGTGCCGAGCCTCCTTTGCTCCTGTTTATAAGTGACCTAAAAAAAATTCATATTTAAATGAATTAATTAAGTTGATTTAACTTTCTTAATAAATTATCCCTGTCCCTTGGTGCAGAGCTAGAGGTCTGGCTTCACGTACCAAAGGTCAGAGGATTCGCTTCCCTGAGTGACAAAAATGTATTTAAAATTATATTGGCTACTAATTAATTTAAATAAATAAGGACGAAGTCTAAATGACCTCAAATGCCGAAGACTTAAAAAAAAAACAAAAAAACATTTAACACTATTTTATTCTTAACTCAAAGCAAAATATTCTGCGCATGATGCCTATTCCATAATTTGCCAACTAGGTTCTTGTTGAAATAGATCTAATCTTCATTTGAAAATTTTCTTCTAAATGATTAAATAAACTATATAAGTATATAAAAACATATTCCATTATTTTATTCTCTACTCATAAACAATTTTTAAACAGTATCAATAATGATGAAATCAAAGTTCAAGTTGTCCTAAGTCGTCGAGCAATCATTTATTTATTCAAATAAAATGTTCTGAGGCAAGAAGCCTCCTAGAATAGAGATATAATATGTGAATATTTTATTAAAATATATACAAATACAGATCCATTTACATTTCCTAATACAAGATTTCTTTCAAAGACCCAGATCGGGACCCAGAATCCGGACATTCATAATTCTCCCCTTTAGAAAGATGGATGATTTAAATGTGAACAGCTCATCAAGCGGATACCTTTATGAGTTGTTGATGTCGTGTTTTCATTAAAGGATATATAAATGTACTAAGATGTTGAAGATAAAACTCGGCAAATCTGAGCCATCCGAACCGGTCATAATAGCTAGAAACGTGATTTTCTGGGGAGGTGCATATCTTATGCACGAGTTCATAGTTACATCCAAACGCGCAGCTAAGAACACTGTGAGATCTCCATAGAAAAATAGTCAAGGTGGGATATAACAAAGGAGTATCCGTGTTTTGATTGGTAATACATGTCTCACTCTTACACCCCCCCCCCCCCCCCCGAGCCCGCCTTATCTGTTAACCCCATATAAGTGATTGATCAATGGTTACGCTCAAGCTTCTTACGGTACTTAGAATAGTTCTGAAATTTATAATTTTAATAAAGTAAAAAGTTGGTAGTAGTTATATAATCCTATACATTTTATAGAAAAGAATATTTTTACCTGTAAACGTCGTCATATCTTTGAGCGAGACTTTCTTCATAATTATTTAATAAAGATCGAGAATTACTTCTTTCTTCAAAATGATTTGGCAATCTAAAATAAAATAATTTATTCATTATAAAGAAAGGATGAAAGAAAGCATAATTATTTAGTAATAATTTGTAAATAATATGTTATAGTTATATATCCACCCAAATCAATTCATTTACCTGAAATCTCGATGGTCATTTCTTGGAGAAAGAGAATTACGTCTTTTTTCATACCTAAAAAAAGAATGTTTTATTAAAATATATTTGTGATAATGTTATAAAGTATAAAAATTGGTTTAGAAGAATATGTATTTATGTTACAAGTTTATTTTATTAATTCTGAAATTTTTTGAATTGGGCAAAAGACATGTGACAAAAAAGGCCAAAATATGAGAAACCGAAAAAGAATTAAGGCCGGAAAGTTATAAACGAAAGGTGCTAAAATAATCATTTATTTTAATTAACAAAAGAAAAGCACTAAGGTAATAGCTCTTGGTCATCTATTGACAACTCTTACAACTAAATAGAATTTAGTTGGAACTTGACATATTTTTTAAGCCATATTTCGATATAAAATTCTCCATTTATGAAAATTTGGGGCTTTCCGGCTTTATTTATTGAAAATTTTGATTTGTAGAACAAAACCAAAAATGATGAGGAAGCCGGTGTGAAAGATGAATAAAATATATTATATATATATATATATATATGAATTTATAGCCAATGATTTTACCTTAAACATTCATCTAAAAAGTCATTTAATTGACTTCCTTCTTTTGGTGAGCTAAAAAATAATATTTTAATTATTTATTATAAATTTACTTTTGCAGAATTGTTGTATTAGAAAGATTAGCTTTGTTTCTGGAACAATTTCCAACGGTTTGAAACCGTCGGAGGAAAAAATGTGTGGAGCGTTGTTTTTTTTCGGGATCTGAGGCCATTTTAATTTATTATCAAATTAGGTCTTTTGTATAATGATAAGTGAAATATTTCCATATACTTTGCATATCAAAAATAGACAAAGGCTAATTGTGTTTTCGTCTTAAGAGATGATTAGGAGAGGTACATAAAATTCTAAAATAATAAATATAATAATAGGTAAAATATAATGAAACTTGATGATTTTGTTTTTCATTTACATCTTTTAATTATTTCTTAAGTCGAAAAAGATAATCTTTGTCTAATTTATTTTGAAACGCAGAGTACAATATTAATTATAAATAATTTTACCCTAAATCTTCAAGGTCATTCCTATAAGAGCAAAATTTTATTCTTTCTTCATAATGATTTTGTGACCTAAAAAAAAAGATAATTATTTAATATTTATTGTTTGTTTAAGAAGAAATTATATATATATATACATGTATATAATAGGTTAGGGAAAAAGAAATCCATTATTTTAGATGGCTCTAGTGATATATCTCGTGATGTATTAATCGCATAGGTTCATACTTATACTCGTTGGAAAAGTGACATTCCGTACTAAAAGGTCGAGGTGACGGTTGTCGCGTTGGTTGAGCTCGAGAGAGCGACCAAGGAGCACCTCGACCCGGGGAGTAGGCAGATTGTGGCCCCGGATCCGAGCCGACGCGACAACAGTCACCATACCACCCAACCAAACCCTTCCTAAAAAACAATCCAAACAACCGCTCCCTAGAACACAGGGGCCAACACAAGCCTCGGAAACATCCACACACACAACGACTCGAGGAGTAGGCAGATTGAGGCCTCGAAGTCAACCCAA
>JAAAKE020134348.1:0-14048 GCA_010014785.2 Anisolabis maritima | reverse complement strand
TAAAAAAAAAAAAAAAACCCCTTATTTTTAAAAAATTTTTAATTAATAAATTGTTTAAAGGTTTTTTTTTTTTTTTTTTTTTTTTTTTTTTTTGGAAGGCTGCAGTTGGTTTCCTTCTTGGAGCAGAACAGATGTGACTGCGACCCGCATCGTCCCTCGGGATCTATGTCCATTCTTTTCTTCTCAACTTTTTCCCCTCCATTAACACTCTGATTTTCAATCATCTATCAACACTTCATGATGTATTATATATCATCCCAAATGATTTTTTCAATTGATTTTAATGAAATAGCCATTCATTGATATATTATGATTGATAGCTAATAAATTCAAATCTCTAATAAATATTTACACTAATAATAAACAAATAATAATAGTTGAAATGGAAAAAAATGAGAAAAGCGTTAAAATAAGAATAGGCTATATTTACCTTTCTTAGACTTCTTCTTCATTTTAAATTATTAAATTTATTTTAAATATTTTAAATTATAAATTTTATTTATGTTTAAGTTTTTCCATAGATTGTGAAACCCCATCTGTCAGGATTCCTGTTTATTTACAAAAGTGAGCATGAAAACACTTCAAAACTAGTCTCTGATGGTCAAGAGTATAACAGAGATATTTTAAGGGGAGGGGGGGAGGGGATAAAAAATATCAACAAAATTTTTTTTTATAGATAAAATTTTATACACTTGGTCTTGATTGAAAGAAATTTGACATCGTTAAGTGTTTTGTCTTTGTCAAAATTGCCAAAAATAATTCTTTCTTGGGTATTGTTATAAGGGAATCCCTTCTTAACATCCCTTTCAACGGAGGACATGTCACAGCAACTCTTTCTTCTTTTCAGAATACCCATTGTGATAGAAATTATCTAATAAAATTGGACTCTTCTGCAAGAAGGCAGGAATTTATTAATTATAATATGATATTATAGTAATAAGTAGAAATTATGTTCCAATACCAATCTATATTTGGGCATTCTTTTTTATTTAATAAAAATATTTTTCGGGACAGTTGATATTTATGTTCTTTTAAAAAGAATAAATAGTGGTCTAAGGTATTTTTAACTTATTAAGTAGATTTTTTTGTGTAAAGGAAACACACCTATGGACTGGATAATCTGAAGATCCTAGCATCCATTTCCATAGACCATACGTTCATTTGGCCCAGCAGATTGAACAATAAAATCTAATTCAAATGAATAGATCTCGAAATTATTTAATTTAATTAAGAATTTTTTATCACTTTTTTGTTCGAAATTTTATTTCCTCTTTTTTAAAATTTTGCCTAGGATGTCGGGGCAAAGATCCGCCTGCTCTTATTTTGATGATATTTATTTATGTTGACACAAAGACTGAATTCAGATCGTTATCATTGAACTGCATTTGCTGATGAAAGTTTAGGTATCTTGGGCGAATATCACGTGAACACCACTGTCTTTAGTTGTTTTTATAATTTTGATCTAATTATTTAAATATATTTATTTATTCCTCATACAAATTGGCTATCCAACAAAAGTAAAAAGTAATCTCCCCATTATGATAACACTACAAACAAAAAATTAAAAAATACCTAAAGTAGTTTATATTAATATTAATAAGGGTCTCCATTGCTTTTTTTTTAAGTCTTTTTCGGCACTTGACCAAATTTAGACTCCGCCCTTTTTATTTAAATTAATTGATAGTCAATAAAATTTAAATAAATTTTTATCGCTCAGGACGGGAATCGAATCACTGAACTTGTGTTTGTGAAGTGAACATGAAGCCAAACCTCTAGCTCTGCACCATGGAACAGGGCTCTCATTGCTTATACACAAAAAAAATTCCCCTTATATAAGTATAAAATTAAAAATAGATATTAAAAATTAAAAGCAAATCAAAAGAGTACTCTCCTCAAACTTCTCTTAAATACATCCAAGAAGCAACTGAAGATGTCAGAAAGATCTTACGTAAAAAAACTATTATAATTTAGAGATGATTAAATGGAGAAAAAAATGGGGCATTGGTCGAATACTGCCATAATGTAAATAATTTATTACTTCTTGTTCTTCAACCTTTCTAAAATGGTTGGAGCTACAAAATGATTATTTAATATTTTAAAGAGATAAATTGAGTCAAAATAAATCCTACATTTTACAAGAGAAGGTAATTTTATTATTAGGGATTTTTATTAATAAAATACAAAATTTTGAATTGATTCAATTCTGTTAATATATATTTGATAATATGGTGACCAACACACAGTTGTGTGTATGAATATTAATTAATAAATGTATAAATCAAAAGGAAACGATGGCCAATTCGCAAATCCAAACCCAGCACTTTAAAGGATTTTTTGACGATAAGATCTCTTTGAATATCAAAGATAAGCTTAGAGTCTAAAATAATACCAAGATCCTTAACAGAATTTACTTTATTAAGCTGTTGGTTAATATTGTACTTAAAATTAATAATATTTCTATGAAGGTAATTTGAGAACATTTATTGATATTCAAAGATAGTCTATTATCATTTGCATATTTACTAAATCTTTCTAGGTCATCAATAAATAACAATTATCCCTATGATGCCATAAATATATGGAAAAATAAATTTTTATATCATCAGCATACATTAAAATTTTAAATTTTCTGAATAATTTATCAATCTTAAACTTTATTAGATCCTGGCAATACCATTTAGGATAGGATTGCTTATTAATTCTAAAACATGGAAAATATAAATTCATCTCAGATATAATTATTTCATAAAACTTAGTTATCATATCATTGACATTTAAATTGATTAAAACATCTAACCCAGGAAACTAATGAAAGTTTATCATTTAACGAAAGATAATCAGCTATAATATAATTATAGAAAAATTAGAAGTTGTTCTGTTTCTTTTAAACCACAATCAAAATGGATTATCAAGGGGGGATGATGCAAATCAATATTAATAGTACTTTAGACATATGTGATTTCAATATTGGTCATAACCAGAGCCTGGAAAATGCCTCATAAACATATATTAAACCGTTAGAAATATTTGGATATATTTAGTATTTTCGTGTTTCAAATAATAAATAGCTAAAATATTAAGTTTTATAATAACATATTTTGATCAGTTCAACTAATCTGGTGTGACTAAACGAACAACACACAACTTTCTCTTACCTAAAGTAGAAAAGCTGAGTGATGTTATGGTCACACAATTTTTTTGTGTGTTCTGTTCACAGACACACACTCACAAACATACAAAGAGAGAAAGAGATACCATTTTTTTAGACTCAGGGACCTCAAAACGTGTATTTCGGTTGAATATCTTGACATCGATTTTTTTTTGCGATATCGCAATACTTTCTCACTATATTTTTCCTATATAGGTAAGAGAAAGTAAAAAGACTTTCACAATAATAATGGCAGATCCTTAAATTAAAAACTATGAACAAATAGAATTTCAAATTTAAAGAGGTAATTGGAAAGTGAAAAAATAATCTAAAATAATCGCACCAATCAAATTTTATAAAATAGATATATTTTAAGATTATTTTCATTACATGATTAAAAAATCCCAAACTTGAAATAATATTTTCATTTAGTCTTAATCTAGTTGCAGAGTAGATTAAAATTGATGACAAAATTATCTGATGCTCAATAACTAAGTACCATTTAGATTAAAGACTTTTTGCATGGTTCATCTATAATTAGCATTTTATAAGGATTAATTAGTCCTCTTCAATTCACATGTTCATTGTTGTTATTGTTATGTGATGTACGTACCAGATTTTTTTTTTTTTTTTTTTTAGTTTTTTCGATTTTCTTAAAATTCACTCTAACGATTTTATTTAAAATTAATTCAACATTTATCTTTGAAATTAAAAGAATTAACCCTTATATGCCCCAAAATTGTCTGGGGCCCACTTTACTTATGAATGTTTTAAGTTTTTTGTGAATTCCTCTCTTCAAACGATTTTGAATAAAAATATATATTATAAATTAGAAAATTTTTAAGATGCATGAATAATTTTCCACCTCAACATAGAATGGGACTCTTAATTTACATGTTGCTCCACACGCACCTTACTTTCGCATCTGTCTACCTACCTCGGTCATCTTTTGGAAAACAATCAGAGTCCTATGAAATTATCATTTATTAAGAAAAATAAATTCGAGTTGTCTGTATATAGAACGACTTCCTTCCTAGGGGGCCCGACGCAAAAAATCTGGTTGACAGCACCCCAGATTTTTAATTAATTGCCCAGTGTTAATTATAATTGAAATAGCACAATATCTGTTTGTATGATGTATTGTTGAATGTGAATAATGGCAAAAGTTATTCAGCTTAACTTGTGAGGATGTACTAATTTAGCTGATATGCCAGTGCTATTTTGTGAAAATGAACAAATTAAGCTGAATAGCTTTTGCCATTATTCACTTTCAACAATATATCATACAAACATGTATTATGACATTCTAACTAACACTGGGCACTTAATAGAAATCTACGACTGATGATCGGACATTAAATTTGATCAATTAGACCAATCTGTAAATTTCACCCTTCTTGGTTTCTTTGATACAAACCTATTTATGAACTTCGTATAATCTACATCTATATCTTTAGTAATATTTAACAAAGCTAAGCAAAGAGTAACAAATATGGTCAATAAAGTTTTTATTGCAGGGAAAAAGTCACTTTTTTGCTCGTAAGTATATATTTCAAAAATATTTTTTTAAGAATTTTACAAGAGTATTTGTTAAAATAATACCAATTTGTTTTTGTTTTTTTTTTTTTTTTTTTCTGTTTTTAGGATAAAAAGAACAACTTAAATAATTAAAGAATTTCCTTCTTTGATTCTCTAAATGAATTTCATATATTATAAAAAAATCCGGCAAATTTATTATAATTTATTAGTTACATTTAAAATAAAAAATAAAGTTTTATATTTTTTTTTTCTTGTATCCAAAAGGACCCTCCGAGAACACATCTTGACACCGCCACTGAAAACTGAAACTATTTATTTTAGCCTGAATGCTTGAAAAAAAATGTCGTCCCGGGATCTTTGCTCTACACATTTAGCTGATGATGAGTCCACGCATCCAAGCTTTTTATTTTTTATATTGATTGAATTTTTTCCTCAAATGTGTGACCAGAAATTCGCAGGTCACTGGTAGGGCTGGGTTAATTAACCGGCTAACCGGTTCAATTTTGTAAATTTTAACCAGTTTAAAAAACGGAAAGTTTTGACCCGTTAAAAATCCTTAACTGGTTAAAAAGTTTTGACCGATTTGGTATTTTTTTTTATGAAGAGTGCGTTTTAACGGTTGAAATATGCAAATACATTTTTTTTTTAAATATTTTTTATAATCAAATTGACCCTAATCTTCGCTAATATTTTTTATATCTTCTTAATAAATATTACGCTGCAAGGATTTTAGGGCTTGATTATTAATACTAAGCGCACATCACATGAAATTATATTACCTAAGGTAAAGAAAGTTAAGTGATTTGTTGTCGGACTCCCTAAGTAGATGTTCAATGTACAGCCATTTTAATCAATCGTTAAAGTTAGTTTTAGAAAAAATCATAAAAACCTAAAAACGTACAAGAGTAAAATGTCTCAAACAATTTTGGGAGATAAAGGTTAATACATTTCAAAGATCATCTAATAAATAAATGATATATGAATTTTAATCAAAATTGTTAGAGAATTTTGAAAAGAAAAAAAAGTTCATCAGTAAAGTACTAGTATCGGTTGGCCGATTTTTTTAAAAGCTTTAAAAGGTGCAACCGACGAGCGTACCTACCTAGCTTAAATATAAAATATGAGACTTGTACGTTTTTTCTTTTTGAGAAATTTGTTCACAAATACACACAAACACATAGACCATTCTGCGAGACCTATTTTACTTTTTCTTATTTATTTTATATTCAGGGGACCACAAAACGTGTATCCTTTGAAATCTCGACATCGATTTTTTTTGCGATCGCAATACTTTCACACCATACAGCCAGACCTCGGTTAACACGGTTAATTTTTTGTTGGAAATAGATTTAATCAATCAACTAGGTTGGAAAATATTTAAGCGGTCTAAACTTTTTTAACCGGTTAAGAATTTTTTTAACGGTTAACCGATTAAGAAATTTTCCAAAATTCCTAGCTCTAGTCCTGGATGCGAATCCCGGTCAGCGATCATTTTTTCACCCATCCAGGCTAAAATAAATAGTTTATTTATCATTAAGTAATGGATGACATAAATCAGGCATTTTTCACTTGATGATTATATCAATAAATAAACAAACAATGTATTGTTTATTTTTATATTTTTTATGCCATATTTCATATGGCTTCATTTTATACAAAAAATTATTTACTATTTTCTCAATAATCTATATTTAAATAACCTCACACAAACTTTAATAAATAAATATAAATTTTAATCCTACACTTTTTTACTTTCTCTTACCTATATGTGAAATATATAGTGAGAAAGTATTGCGATCGCAAAAAAAAAATCGATGTCGAGATTTTGTTAATAAATGACTAAATTTTTTTATTTAATAAAATTAAAATGTTATTACGATGACGTAGTTGTGTAAAGCTCTAGAAAAACATTTGAATGTCTGTTTTTTATCTTTGCTTTTTTAAAAGCATCTTGTATGCTTGAAAAGATCGTATATAAAAATTAAAGATAAAAACCAAACAAAATGATGTAATTCATTACTTCTAAGAAATATGAAGGGCCTCTTCAATGATAGAAGAGGTAATTAAAAAAATCTGGTCTGACTAAACGCACATCTCACAACTTACTCTTACCTAAGTAAGATAAGGAAAGCTGAGTGATATGGAGTGATGACAAGGGTATATAGCTGTCACCCTGGATTTTTTGCGTCGAACCCCCTAAGGTAGCCATTCTCTAATTCATTTCTTAAAAGAAGAGCAGTTGCTCCCGCCTTTTACCGGGGCTACCGGGGTAACAACATATGATCTAAGTTGCTCCTGCCCTTTACACTGAACAAAGACAAAAGACTACATCAGTAAAGTGGGCCCCAGACAATTTTGGGGCGGCTAAGGATTAATACATAATAATAAATAATTGATATATGAATTTTAATTAAAATCGTTAGAGGGAGTTTGAGAAAATCGAAAATAACTAAAAAAAAAGTACATCACTAAAGTACTAATACTCTTTGGCTGATTTTATTGAAAAGCTTCGAGGTGCATGTGACGAGGGAACATACCTTAAATATAAAATTTCAGCCTCAGACGTTTTTTGCGAATTGGGTAAAACCTAACTCATGCCCCCAGTTTATTCATCCCTCGCTGAAGAGGACCGGAATCGATGACCTTGTCTCCTGTAACAACCTACGGATCTGTCGGTTCTAGGTTTCAACCATCCGACTCTGTTTGAAAGTAGTATGGCTTTTTTGGAGCACTCTGGTCACCAATCTGCAAATGGTTGCTCTGATGATACCAAGGTCCCGCAGGACATTGGCCGAAGTCGGAGACTTCACGCTTCTCCAAGTCAGTGTAACGCCTTACCTGGTAACATCAACCGCTCCAGTATGGCCGAAAAGATGGACTCGGACCGATATTTGCACCTTTCATCTCATTAGCGACTTCAGGTCCATCGCACCTGAGATTACCTGCGCATTGAGGATAGTGGCAAAACCATCGCGGGACGCCATGATGTCGGGCTTGACCCACGCACCATCATAACCTCTATCACGGAGTTTAGCCGCTATAGTCTCAATAAGGGCGTTGTGGCTCATTAGGGGAAAGTTGTGCATAAGCCAACATCACAGCACTATGTGGGCTGCAGTCTCTGTTGCGCTACATCCTGTGCAGTGAACATGCACTGAATCACACCTTACTCGTAGACATTTCTGCACACGCGTGCGAAGTTAACTCCGCACATATATTGGACATAGTCTCTGTCAGTAACTTTACCAGCACGTTCCCTTATCCAGGCGGTGGATACCACCTGGAGTGGAGTACCAGCCCAGCTCTGCCATCCACAGAGGAGAGGTGGTAATGCACACACTTTGCCTTGGAAGAAAGTTGGGAACTATATCAAAAATAAATTTAAGTCTTCAGAATTTGCTAGTTTTGGATGTGATTCGCAGGAGATATAAAATGAAATAAACACTTGTTATTGTTAATATTGGTTATTTTTATGTTGTTTATAGGTAAATAAAAGTTTTAGGTTTACTCGAAATTCAAAAACTAAATAAGAAAAAGAGTGATGCAGAGAGTGATGAGGTTTACCAGAGTAAATGGAAGTTCTTCAGCACTCTCAAATTTATCACATCATCTTTTACTCCAACTACTCCGGAATCAAATGTAAATAAATTCATGAGTTATTTATATAAGACAATTGTTTATTTATCTTTACAAAGAAAATTAAAAAATTTAAAGTGTATGTTTACATGATTTTAGTTACATTGATGTTTTTATTGTATATATTAATGCATCTTTGACTATGTGATAAATCTATATTACCATTTCACTTATCTAGCAGAGGTCATAAAATATTATTTAAATTTAAAGATGTAAATCTTTTTGTACCGGTTTCCTTATTTTACTGGAAATAATATTCCTTCCTCTGGTGGCTCTAATATTTCCATGTATATTGGCATCCTCATAATCAACAGAACCAGGATACAAATAAATTCCTTGCCATACTTTAGTTGAAATTAAAGAATTATATAACACTTAGATTGCAAGACATTTGTTACTTTGTTTGGCAACAAATTAATAGGCTTTCAGAGAACCCTGAATTTACTAGACATTATGCCAAATACCCTATTATTTACCCAGCTCGGCTTTAATCGATAAGTGAAAATCCTGTTCGATGCTGGCTGTTTCCAAAACGGATATGCGATTTCATAGAGAAAGCCTAGTCAGCTACAAATATGTATGGTACTAGCATATTTGTTTCAGATAAAGGTTGTGGTACAGGAAGGGTTTCTAAAACTCTGTAAAGAAAGGAATTATTAAACACACCTCCATCAGACAATCTCCCGTCAGCGCCAGCTCTAGCGGTTACGTCGCCCTAGACAAAAAGACAAATTGCCGCCCCTTAAGAATATATAAATATTTTTTAAATAAAGATACATATTTTTTATATTCAATAAAAATCATATTAACGCACTGTAAATTTTTAGCGAACGAAAAAATCGATATGTGAAATTTTCTATTAATAGAGTATTTAACACATTAATATTTTTCTCACACTTACAGCCAAAATGACGCCCGGGACAAATGTCCGGGTTGCTGTTCCCGTCCGGGGCACTGTTCCCGTTACATCCTACATCAATAAAAATTAATTTGTCATTGGCATCAGCCATCAAGACAATGCTGTGCGAGTTTTTATAATTGAAGTCTAAGCTTCCACAATTCCATTTACGTTCAAACTGATAAGCACAACACTTGCATTCTTCAGCACATCTTGGAAATTGAAATACAAAAAATACACATATTGTATTTCAGTAGAAAATATACTAGTTTAACTACACTAAAAAAAAAAAAACTAGTTTCTTTAAGGAAACCAATATAACGTTTATAATTTTTTTGATGAAAAAAACCAGGGAAATGTAGACGATTGGGAGATCTTTGAAATCAGATTTTTACAGGGGAAAATTAAAAAGTGCAATCCGTAGAGCAATTGCGCGAATTTCTAATGAAGATGAATGTAGCTATTGGTCTTTCACAACGCCTTCCAATTCTAAAAGTTCATCTCCCATACCATCATCTTCTTTTCTTCAACCTCTTATGGATGGCATCGAATAATTCGTCTTGCGACTTTTCACTTCAGAATCAAACAATCCGAGAGTTTTATTCTTCATTTCAATAACAAATGTAATTAATTATTCATTTCTGGGTTATTTTATTTTTCTGTTGGATTAATAATGTTCCATAATTATAAATAAATGTATTTTCATACTTTTAAAAATTCATTCTTAAAATTTTTATAAATGGCTATACTCAATTCCTATTCTTCGAATTGTACAAGTGGCATGCGGAAGAGATTGCCAACTGGAATATGAATCACCTCGGAAAAACAAAATCATATAAAAATAGTTGTAAAAATTTTAAAAAAATTTAAAAGTGAAAAAATAGTTATTTATCTGGTTATAAAAAACGAAGTGTATCCATTAATTTATCATAAACAGGAATGGAATCTCCTCTTTATCTTGCTTACCAACATGGTGGCCAATTAAATTTATGAGCATTTCGAACTGCATTGCAGACATTCATATAAAATTCCTGAGATGTTGGGCATCCTCCATCCTCAATTCCTTCACTAGTGTTGAACAAGCTACTAAATGATTTCGACGTACCACTCATTGCCTGAAGCAACATTATTTTTTTCTTTTTCTCCGTTTTTACAAAATTTTATATACATTTATAAATGCTAGTGCCTGATGGTCATCCATGAAGTCACTCTCAAGGCTCACTCACAACTGTCGATTTCTCTCTCAAGTCGACACAGAACTGACACTAGTCTGGTATTCTAGCCTCGGGACCTCTCCGGTGGGGACATGCTGTGGCGGCTGAAGACGGTGCGTCACCGGTCGAGGAGGATTCAGCAGTGTCTGTGACCCTTACAACAGAGGCGATTTTCCGTGTGTCGAACAGGTTTTGTTGGAGGGGAAAGGGGCTGGTAACAGTGTGGAACCTTCAATTACATGATGGCCCACGCGCACCTCGCTTGTACATCTGGCTGGCTGATCTCTGTCATCTTTTTGGAAACAAACAGAGTCATATAAATTATTTATTAAACAAAATAAATTTAAGGTGGCTGTAGATTTAACGGCAACCCAGGCGGCCCGACGCAAAAGATCTAGTGTGACACTCAACTTTTCTTACCTTAGGTAAAAGAAGTGTGTGATGTGTGTTTAATCACACCAGATTTTTTTAGACTCTGAGAATCTCAAATTGTGTCTGTTCGAGATTTCAACTGAAATCTCGAATAGATTTTTTTTGCGATCGCAATACTTTCTCACTATATATTTCATAAAAGGGTGAAAGAAAGTAAAACGGGTCTCACAAAATGATCAGTCTGGGTGTGTGAATAACATTTCTCAAAAACCAAAAACGTACCAAGCTGAAATTTTATATTTAGGCTAGATACCTTTGTAGCTTACACCTCCAAGCTTTTCAATAAAATCGTCCAACGGATATACCATATATTAGTACTTTTTGTTTTTTGGATTTCTCAAAATTTGCTTTAACGTTTTTGATTAAAATTCATAAAATAATAATAATAAAAATAAAAAAAATAATCAACTTTTGGCCTCTATTCATATCTTTGTTTGTGGATCAGAAGCTTCTTTACTGGTTGAAAGATGGACAGTAAGTTCTGATTCTCATACAATCAATGCTGGAGTCCCCCAAGGTTCGCTCCTTTCTCCCACCCTATTTCTTATGTACATCAATGACCTTAGGACAGTGACCTCCAATCCCATTCATTGTTTTGCCGTTGATATTACTCTGCATTTAACTAGATCGGGGTAGAGGAGGAGGGCCTAAAATCATATTAATTTAGAGTTCAGAAACTCGCTTTCTGTCTGGGTGTGACGATTTCTTCGAATCTTTCTGGAAAGACCATATTTCTGCGGTCGCCAAATCTACTGATATACCACCACACATTTTACAATTTTGCAACTGTTAACACCCTTTCAAAGGGTACGTGGAGATCCATTAGTTAGCTACTTAGTAATTTTCCCACCCAAATAGTGCTCCTCGCCAAAATTGGACAACATCTATTATATTATAGGGTCACTTATTTTGATCAACGACATTTTTGGCTTTTAATAATAAAGGTCCAATTATCTCTGTCTGAATTCATAGTCAGGTCTAAATGAGTAAATCGTTGTCGTCAGTTCCTGTCTATTGTTAGTCCCGAAATTTCATTAGGTAATCTAGTCTAACAAACCTGTATGTCATATTGTCCGTCTCAATCAAAATATTTGTCACCTATACCTGTTTGTAAGGTTAACGATCGATAGTATGCCCTAAGCATTATTCCAATTTCGCAAGACTTAGATTACCTCCATATTATTTGGTTCTTTACAAAAGTCAATGAAAAGAGAATATTTCAACCCTGGCTATGACCGGATTCGACAGTCACCTAACTTTGACCTTACCTAAATGAAAAACCACAAAATTCTAGTAGTAAAATAAATAAATATATAAATTTATTTACGACCAGCTTAGAGGCATAAGTCTTCGGTGGCTAAGTCCAATCAAACACAAATACAAATTTATAAATTACATAACACTAAACAACAAACAATTAACAAAACAAATACAAAAATACAAGAAAAAAATAGAAATGTATGCTCATTAATAAATAACATGTTCATACATTTCCATCGAAAGAAAAAGATAAAAACATGATGAGACATTGTGCGCAATAACACGTGACGAGGAGTAGACGACGCATTAGCCATCCTGAAATTCGCCTGTTAAGAAAACCAGGTCAAAACCTTAACAAAGATGGTACGACCTCAAACTACCTGAGCTATTCTCTGCGCTTGAGAACTAAATAAAATTTTCACTCAGCTCTAGTACTTTAGGACTTCACAAAATTTATAATAGATTTAATCATAGGGGGCAGAGGACTATAATCCCAAGTAGTGACAGACAGACTGTTCCACAAACCAATACCAGACTCTACAAACAAATCCAATCTTGGCTTATGAATTTTCTTCTTATGATCTACCCTCCCTAAATAATTTGACTCCTGAAACCTACTTGATATTTTTACTCCCAACTCCTAAAACCTTGATACGCCCTAAACATCACTTTCAATTTAGCACATTCCTTCCTTTCTAATAAACTAGCCCAGGTTAACTCGCTAATCATTTAAACTAGGACTACTAAACCTATCAAATTTTCCAAAAACAAACCTAGCTCCCTCCTCTGAACCATATATATTTTCCTCTCTAACTGCTGCGGATGTTGGCTCTAAATTAGGCCTCACATAAGTTAAATAAACTTTGGACTTGATTTCCTTGGACGTAGCTTTCAAAACTCTACCAAACATCCCCAGCTTCCTATAAGCCTTATTGACTATATAATTAAAATGCGTGTTCCATTTTAAATTTGCCTGAATATGAATTCCCAAATATTTATAAAATTTAGATTCATTGATAATATTTCCATTAACCGAATAATTTTCAGAACAAACCAGACCTCTACAACTAAACCTAACTAAATTTGAATTAGAATGGTTGAGTTCCATCGAATTAGAACTACACCACTCTAAAATTTGATCCATATCATTCTGTAAAATAACTCTATCACTATCACTATCCACTATTCTATATACGACACAACCATCCGCGAAAAGCCTTATTGATGATTTAAGTACAGAAGGTAAATTATTCACATAGATAAGAAAAAGAAGGGGACCTAAAATACTACCCTGAATCACTCCTGACCTAACATCCACCCTATCAAACAGACTACTACGTACTTTAACAATTTGAGTTATTCCATAAAGAAAACACCTAATAAATCTAATTAATTTAACAGACAAACCTAATGAGCATAATTTTCCTAAAAGAATTTTATGACTGACTTTATTGAAAGCTTTAACAATGTCCAAAAAAGCTTTAGCAAAGTCAAAAAAATGGTATATACACTTTGATTTTTATCTAAAGCATCCTGCAGCTCTTGAATAAAAGAAACTAATTGAGAATCACAAGAATAACCCGCTCTAAACCCATGTTGCCTATGATAGAATCATTTTCGCCCCTCCAAATATGAACGGACAGGCGAGTCTATCAACCTCTCTAAAATTTTGCAGACCATATTAGTTTGCGGAGCCTTTTTCCCCCTGAGTGCTACTATTTTACTTTATTATTTATCTATTTATCTATTATTAGAAGGAAAAAGAGCCCACGAACCAGCTTAAGGATGGGGAGTCATTAATGGCTCGAATTTAATGTTATTAGGTTTTGCTTCGCATATGTAGGTATGTAGGTGTATATAATGTAACTCAGGTATTTGGGAGAGTATCTGCTTCTGCGTCTCAAACAGGGAGAAATAGAGA
>JAAAKE020134347.1:0-33297 GCA_010014785.2 Anisolabis maritima | reverse complement strand
AGTAGAATAAAAGAAATTCATAAAACATAAAAAAAAATTTATAAAAGAATTCTTAGAATATTTAAAATCGTGTTAAAACAAAACAATTCGTGTAAAAAGAGAAAAATGTTAACTTTTTAACTCGTGTTGAATTAGGTGAATTTGTAGATGTGTTTAGCTCAATGGCTGTTGGCTAAATGGGCAAAATAAATTTTTAAAAAAGTTCCAATCATTGTAGAATTTTTAAACATCATAGCGACTATTTTACTGATTGTTTTAATTAAATACTCTAGGATCATATCTATTTAAATTAATTGGTAGCCTATATTTAAGTAAATCTTATCCTTCAAAACGGGAAACGAACCACTGACTCTTAGAACCAGGAACTTTAACTCTCCTGTAAGAGAAAAGATCTCACAATCTTGGGAAAATTAAGAAATATTTTATTTACAAGAACAAATTCACAAGAAATAATATAGTCTGAAGCAGAAAGTTTAACTAGAATTACGCGACCCCGCTTCTCAATTATATTGTTTATGAGTATGCAATGTTAATGTTTAGGGTGGAAATATAAGGATTTAGCTCAAAACAACCGCCCTCAGAGGTGAGCTTTCCCTAATTAGAGCTCTTCTTTCGCCACTAGATCAAAAATAAACGACATATATGAATACTGCAAGTTATTTGCTCATAAAACTCTAGTATTTAATAAAAAATTTCACTTCATTTGATTATTTATTAAATCTTTTATCTTCATTTCTTTATTTTTCGAAAATGGTTTTATGCATAGCTAATCCATCAATTTATTCCTGTATTTCAACACTATTCCTTATCATGACTTTAGTGATAATTTATAGAAATTAAAGTTGAGATTATTTACATATAATCATCATATACATATATATAATTGTGATAGGATAAATACAAAATTTCCTTTTGTTTGTAAGCAATTATATCGTCTTTATTTAGAAGGGACGTTTCGACCTCCATCAGCTACGCAAAAATATATACATATTTATTACAGAATACAATTAAAATAAAAAATTAATAAACATAAAAATATACTTAAATTAATAAATGGATTGACAAAAGTTACGTTAAAAAAGACATTAAAATACAAGACGTGGGGATTCAAAAATAAATTTTTTTTTGAATATTGAAATCAACTTTTGAATTAGAAGTTAATTTTTTAATAATTCTTTTTTCCTCTTACCATTGTATATTATTATTTTTTTTAATTTTTATTCATAATTTTTTATTTATTAAGAAATATTGAAATAATATCCATTAGACAATATTTAGTCTTCAATTTTCAAATGCACCATTCTGACCATAAAAAATATTCTAGAAAGTTTATTTTTATTCAGATCTCTGTTCGTGGATTTTAATGACTTGACAAATTCCAACACTTGCTTCCTATTTTATTAGTCCTTAACCATGGATCGAATTCATCACAAACATTTTATTTCTCTGAAATTAAGTTAAAAATTTAAAAAAAAATTTCTTAATAGTATAAAATAATTTAATTAAGCCATTTACACATTATTAATATTTTAGATATGATTACATTTATTAAATATACTATTTTGATATTTCAATTTTAATTTGATTCATATCAGATTAGAGTTTATCCATATTTCATCAATCACATTGTTTTTTTTTCTTTATATTTAACATTTAAATCCCCCCCTCGTGACCGAAAGGTTAAGGATATTGACATTGTCAATACTGATAACCTTAAAAGTCAAGGGGTGTGGGTTCGGAACCCAGGCAGTCCGATGAATTGGATACCAATTGATATAAATAAATATGCCTGGATAATTTGTTTCGAAATAAGTATATACATGATTCTTTTAAAAGTATATATGTCCCAAGACGCCGAAGAGACTTAAAAAAAAATCATTTAAATTTATTTTGAATGCATTATCAAAATTAGAAATAAAATATTGTTTTCCCGGGCGTAAGTCTATCGGATGCGCTGAAAGTATTCAGATCAAATTTTTACTAATTTTTGAGGAATAATAAATAAATTATTACACATTTCTTCTAGAAAATGCAAAAAAAAAAACTCATTTGAAAACTTCATATATTTTTTTTTAATTATTTCCACAGAAAAGTTTTTAATTAAGAAATATTAAAATATTATTAACTTTATAAATTAAAAATTTAATAAAAAAATTAATAAAATTTAAAAAAAAAAAAAAAAAAAAAAAAAAAAAAAAAACGAAAGGAACAAACACAAACTTAAACATAAAAGACTTGTTTAAAATGCAAAATAAAATAGAATCATTGACATCAGCTTTTGATCCCAGCTCAGAATCTCCCTCAAGCATACAATTAGAATTTATTTAGCCCTTAAGCATCCGAGGTTTATATCGATTAGTGCTGCCATCTCTTGACTAATAACAAAATCACTCGGCGATGAAAATGCAAATAAATTTACAAGCCGAAAATGAGAAATAGAGAGAGAGAGAGAGAGAAATGGAATAATATAGGCACGATCTTTACTTTTATTTTATTTTTTTTTTTTACTTTTTTCCTTATGCTTCTCGTTCATTCAAAACTTTAACCCTCTTTGATAAAAAGCCGACTTAAGATACTTAACAACTTTAATCCGACATCAAATGATCTTCTTTAACTCGCACTTTTGTTGATCCTTGTCTTGTGATTTTTAACAACATAAAATTATCACAAGAGAGTAAGAAAATGTCAGTTATTTTAATAACTATTATCTTTATGGACTTTATAACATATTCACCCTTTTTTTTAGTATATTTATTTAAAATCTATTCTTATTCTGTTTGGGAAAATCAAACCATTAATGGCTCATTCATTGCTTATTTTAATAGTTAAATACAATAATGCTTAAAACATTGTTTTCCCATAAATATATATACCTGCGTTTACTTTTTCATTCGAACTAGTGCCTTTTTACTCAACTCCATGTATCTATTTTCTTAAAACTTAAGCATTTCTATTATCTATAGATGAGCTATGAATGAATCTTTAATGAACTTAAATTGATGATATTATAGTTGATAGATGATAGCCAAATAAAAGCGTGAAATAACTATCATAATCAGTTTTATTGTGAAATGGTTCCGTCTTGCTTCCAATCACTAGGACATGTTATAGCGAAGAGGAGATGCTTCTTTATTTTTATGATTTTAACTTTGGAATTTTTTAATTTCTATTTTATCAAGCATCATTATTTGAATGGCTAGAAATGCTCGTAAATATAATACTTTTACTTGAATAGGGTAATAAATACATAATAAGATACTAATAATTATATATTTCCATTGTATATTTCAATAATTATATCTTGTTACTAGAAAATAGTATTTACTTTATAGGAAAGTATAAGAGGATGTTAGGCAATTCTTGCTCTAAATAATTATTTTTTAGAGAATTTATTTTTCACAAAAATTTTTAATTTTAATTAACAATTATTCTTTCAATTACTATCTACTTACTCTTTACATCTAATATATTTTTTTTATTAAAATTTGGTTGAGGGATATTGTGGAAATAAAGAATCAACAGTTTTCTATTCTTAGCAAAAAAATTTATTTTTTTATTTTGGAAACTTCACTAATTTATTTTCCCGCAAACTTCCATCGAAGGAAAATTTTAGAGCATTTAATTTTCCTCACAATATAATATAATATAATTACCGTAATTATATATAGTAAGTACTCATTGGCGATTTTCTAATTATAGAATATGCAAAAATAGGGTTCAAAATTTCTCTTAATAAGAAAACAATCCCTAAATAACAATTATTCTTCTTTCATATACTATTGTATTACTACTGAATATATTTTTACAAACATTTATTTAAAGAATAAAAATGTTGTAATAAATCAAAATTGCAATACTGCTTAGATCTTCATTATTTTTTGGCATTTTTCCCAAATTCCCTGATGGCGTTCTCCCCGGAATTGATTTTAGATACAGATAGCATTGATGTGTTCTTGTTTATTTACCACTTCATCAAGCTTAATTGTATGTCAAGTTTGAAGTAAATATTGTACATCGCTTCGATTGAAATCAAATAAAGGTTTGACTAAATTTATTTGCAACCGGGACCAACAGTCTCTCTGTACAACTGATAAATATGTGCACTGGGCTTTGCAACATGATGAGAAAACGAGGAGGATAGCTATATTTCAACGTTATTAAGACAATATCAGAATGGGAAAATGATAAATAAGTATTAAAATTTTTCTAATTTAAAGGCATATTAGCCCTAATTAATAAAACATTTATATTTTTATTTTCACTATTTTATTTAACCATTTTACAACTAATACGTATCAAAATAAACTTGAAAAACATTTCATCTTAATGATTAATTAGTATATAAGTGTATAAAAACCAATACCCATCTAATTTCATATTGTTTTACCTATTAGAAAATTTATTATTTTTGGATTTTATTTAGGTCTTCTATGTATTATTTGGATGAAATAAAATATAACGTAGATAGTTATTAAGATATACTCTAAGATTATCCTATTGTATATCCTTATATATCTTATATGAGCAGAAAATTATATAGATTGTTCCATATGGCCTGAAAAAATGTTCATTTTTGGTTGCTGGAAAGTAGGCAACTAAAATGTTTCCACCCACGTTGTCTTACTGTTTAAATTAACCTACTTTGAATATTTAGTATTTTTAAATGATGGAACACAACATGAATAACATCTAAAACCCAAAAAAACAAAAGTTTTCATTTTATTCAGATAAAATTGTCAACCTCTGACCCCTTTAAGTCTTTTTGTTTAAAGATTAAGTCTTCTAGCCAAATTACTAAAGGCTAAGATTTTAAACCTTGGTAAAATAAAGTTTTTTTTTTTAATTACATATATTTGTTTCAATAATTAAAACAACTCTTTGTTAAATATTTAATAAGATAAAAATTAATATTTTAAAAATTCCGAAAATTTAATTATTGAAATAAATTATAATTTTTTTTTTCAAAGATTATTTCAGAAAAACATCATAATAAAAATTATAAAAGAGAAAAAAGAGAAACATACTGAAACTTCCATATACTGGACTCACACTATTCAAAAATGTCTCTGATATAAAGAGGTTAAATTAAATTAAATGCAAACATACAAAACAAAGAAATCGTTCCTTATCTAGGTGTTCTGTATTCGAGGTTTCATTATACTATTATACTATTAATTATTTTGTCTTCTGCATCTGATGCCATATAGACATATAAATTAAATAGTAGATAATTTTACGATTTAAGTGATACATCCATATTTATTTAAACCAATTGGTAGCTAAATAAATTTTATTGTTTGGAACGGGAAGAAAGCAAACAACTGTCCTTTTCACTATACTAATATAATCGGACCGTTTGCGGAGTTGCAGAGATATGCAGAAAATGAGAAAAAGAGTCAGCTTTTCTTATCACTTTCAGATAAAAATATAGGGAAGGTGAGAATTGTTGCATATCACAGACTTTGCGGACATCTTGCCACTCTTGTCACCAAATGCATCAAATAGAATTGTTTACTTTCCATTCATTTAAAGGGTAAATCCTTTATGAGACGGTAAGAGCAGGGACGGCATTTGAGAGTCAGGCAAGGGGATATTTGCTCCCTCCACAAGATTTTGAAAAAAAAAAAATTAAATTTACAAAGGTTTTTTTTAAAGCTTTTTATGGCATCTCAGGCCCCTCCGTCCTTATTTATTTGTATCGATTTTGTGTGAATTGGTAGCGAAAGATAATATAAATAAACTAGATTTTTCGAGCTCTATTCGATTCATATAAATAAGATATAAACATTAGATATGTCTCGAACCAGACTATAAATCAGCCAAAACAATTATTTTTAATAAAATAATTTTTTCAAGTATATATATATAATTGTATATATATATATATATTTTGTGGATTGGTGCAAAGGAAGCAAACCTATTCCCCGAATAGGCTAGAGATCCCAGATTCGACACCCGAAGGCCAGGGGTCACTTGATTCACCAACAAAAAATATACTCACAAAAAATTATTTCATTAAAAATATATATAAATTTTTGTCTCTAAGGACAGGATGCGAACATTTGGTAGCTGAGACTAGACCTCTATTTTTTACCAGGGAATAGGGCTATTTACAAAGGTTAAGAAACATTGTTCTATTGAATTGGAGATTTTAGAAATTACTTAATTTCAATTTTTCTAAAATAAAATTAAATATAGTTAAAAATATAAAAGTTCAAAACTAAGGGATGTGGGTTCGGATATCAGGCAGTCGATGAAAATTTATTTAAAACGATTGGATACCAATTGATGTAAATAGATATGCCTGGATAATTTGTATTATAATTAAAATATAAATCCTTTCAAGTCTAAATAGATTCCAAAAAGACTTAAAAAAGAAATATATATAAAGGGAAAATAATTCAGTTCATTTTATATTTTTAATGGTGATTTGTTGCCATCACCTGTCTTTAAGCCAAAACTGAAATGACGTCGTATAACTGTTAACCCCAATAAAAGAATTGCTAGTCTTGGCTCGGGTAACTCATGGGCTCCATCTACATATTACCTAGTTGTGAGCTCTTCTATATTCTTATAGATTTTATTTTTAAATATAGATTAAAATATATAATAAAAATTTTCATAGTTTAAAACCCCTCATCTACGGCAATAATAAAAATTGTAATTACTGTTCAAGTTACTTCAGATATGTATCAAAAAATAATATTATTAAAAATGATGTTTAGTACGACATTTATTACTACCAATTATTGAAATTGATATCAATTAGACCCTAATAACTTGTTTAGTTGAATTATTTATTTGATTATTTTTGTTAGAGCTCATTTTTTGTTCATGTATTTAATATCTGAGACTTAAAGCATATAAATAGTTTACAAAATGATAGCGCCAATAGAAAAAAGCCATTTAGAAATATACAGTTTTTTTTTATATTTGAAAACAGTTTCGGAATCTTTTTCATTTGAAGTAATTAGTAGTTTTCTGGAATAGGTCTTGTCAGTCGATTATTTTTAAGATTGTGAATTTTTTATTTTGGTGGTTTACAAAACAAAATTGCCACTCTGGAAAGATACTTAAGTGCGAGTGCTAGATCCAGCCCAAATTCTAGTCCCCTCACTTAGTAATATGATTAGATTTGTAAATAAAATTATATAAATGCGAACTAACTTAATCAGATCTGATAAATATTGGGCCAGAGAGTTAGTGTCATCGGGTGATGGGATCTACATTGCATGCAAGGGAAAATATTTTTTTTTTTTTAATTTATACATTGCCACAATCAATTCATATTTATTTATTATATTTATTGTCTATAAGAGAGAATTTTAGTAGAAAAATAATATTCATAAATTTGCTCTTAATTATTTTACTATATACTATCCCCCCAAATGTAATTGGATAAAAATGTATCTTTAGTTTCGTCTTAATGAATAATTGGGAGAAAAAGAAACCCAAAAAATAATAAATTAATTATGTACAACTTTACGATTTTAAATTTCATGTAACTCTCCTAATTACATATTAAATCAAAATAAAAGTTATAGGTTATGCAATTACTTTTGAAGAGGGTAGTAAATACGATAAAATATTCAAATTTATTTATCCAAATTTAATTTAAATTTCAAGCTTTCAAAGTTAGGACCTTTGCAATTAGACATAAAACCTAAAGATAGGGTCATTTTTCACAAATTGGCTTCACCAAACAGAAACATCCTAAATATATTTTCTCAAAGATGAGACCCGCCGAATTAGAAAATACACCACAACGTTAGGAGCTTAAAATTTCATCCTAATCGGTACAGCGGTTGAACGATGATGAGCGCAAACGATTCCTCACACCAGCGAATTAGTAAATACACCAAATTTAATCCAAATCGTTAGAGCCTTTTTCGAGAAAAAATTTACATACATACATATAAGATTAGTTTGTAATCGTAGATAGAAATATAAATGTTTTTAATTTCTATGTTTGTTAATAAACTAAATTGAATTGCCAATTTAATTAATTTAATTTAATTTAATTTTTTTTTATAATATTGATAAGTGATTAATACACACAAACGAAAAATCTTTAAAAATTAAAGCTAATATAAAATTGTGAGCCGGCTATCAAGGGGGCACGACGGAAAAAATCTGAGGTGACACATTTTTCATTAACTTTGTTAAGAGAAAGTTGTGTGATGTGCATGTGGCTTTTACACCAGATTTTTCATTAATGAATTCGATTATTTTTTATTTATTATATTTAAAAAATATTTTAATATATAAATATTTTTCAGAAATTTTTATAATAAAATTAAAAGAAAATAAATAAATTCAACTGCATATTATTTATATTTGCTTAAATAATGTATGTAGGCAAACATGTTTGACAAAGTAAAAATAGTTAATGAATGAATAACTCTTTATTTATTCATCTTGATAAAGTTAATTTAGAGGTAGAGGAGGGCGAGAGAGAGAGAAAGGTAAAGGAAAGGGAAACAGATCCTATCTCTAAAATGAAAAAAAATCTGTGTTTAATTTGAGTAAAAAGTCACCCTCCGCAGGGATGACTAATCAGGAAAAGCCAGGGAGCTCCAGCAACCCAACCCTTTTCTCTCACAGAGAGGAAATTTATCTTAAATTCTTTAACAAAAAATAATTATAACCAAAATTGAAATTCTTTATAAATTTCTTTTTTTCTTGTATTTAAATATTAATCTAGAACAGGTATATCCAACTTAAGGAAGTCCGTAGGTCTCACTAAAAAAATATTTATTTAAAAAACGCATCTCGAAAATAATTAAACCTAGGCTCATTCATTGTTTATAACTTAATGGATAAGAAGATCAATAGGGCAACATACAGACGTGAAATGATTTACAAGTGCATCTTTCTTGGCACCAGTATGATATGTTTACAATGCTTTAATCCTTTTCCATTCCTTTTATTCATTAAAATATGAACAATTAATGAAATCTCTTTTCAAATTTTCTTGCGGCACTCTTGTTAAGAATAACTGATCTTGAGATATAGGAAATTTATATTCAGATCCAGTGGCGAAGAAAAGGGGAAGGGTCTGGAGGTTCAAATCTCCTCCTCCCCCACTGGTCTTCAATAAATCTTTATAAATTAAAATTTTAATTTTTCTCATGCCTTTTATTAGTTATTTTGCTTTAATAATAAAATTAAACACTAGGTTTAGAATAGTGATGCCAAACGTTCATGGCCTTGGTCAATGGAATTTTGAAAAGTGTTGATGAAAAAATGTTGCGTTTTTAAATTTTATTTAATTTTTAATATAATAATAATAATAATAATAATAATAGTTTTAATATTTATAAAAAAAATCTGGTGTAAATAAACGCATATCACAAAAACTTCTTACTTAAAGTAAGGAAAATTGTGATTCACAATTTTTTTTTGTCTTTATCGGCATCTGAGGCCATTTAGACTCCGTCCTTATTTATTTAAATTATTTGGTAGCCAATATAATTTAAATAAATTTTTGTCGCTCAGGTCGGGAAACGAACCACTGACCTTTGGTATAATCAATTATTATTATTATTATTATTAATAATACTTAAAATCTTAAAGTGAGGACCTCACACTATTTTGAGATGGAAAATTATTAACACATCTTAAATATCATCGTATTTATTATAATTATGTATAGCCAATTTAATCAATATATCAATAGAGCAGTTTAAAAAAAAATCACGAAGAACCTAAAAACGCACGAGTAAAATGGACTTCAAACAATTTAGAGGAGATAAGGTTTGATACATTTTAAAGATCATCTAATAAATAATTGTTTTCTGAACTTTAATCAAAATCGTTGAAAAAATCGAAAAAAACTAAAAAAGTATTTCAATAAAGTAGTAAAGTAGAACTCTGACTCATTTTATTGAAAAGCTTCGAGGTGCATGCGACTAGGCTACTAGCCTAAATATAAAATTTCACGTACGTTTTTGAGAGATCTTGTTTACATACAGACAGACTATTTGTGAGACCTATTTTTTTTTAGACTTAGGGGACATCTAAACTTGTATTTCCGATGAAATTTCAACATTAATTATTTTTGCGATTGCAATACTTTCTCACTCTATGTCTAATATATAGGGATAAGAGAAAGTAAAAATATAGTAGATATGCATGGGGCAGAGTGAGCCATGAGCTATATCTATCTATCTTTTTCAAGCCAAATGTCTCACTTTTGTTCTGTGCGTAGCATAATATCTTAATATAAAAAATTTAGGGGTCGAATGAAAAACATTTTTCAAAATAATTCTTTTAATCTATCATCTTACTATTTTAAAATTATATTTCCTTTTAAAGTTCTCAAATATGCAAAATATTTTAAACCGCAACTTTTTATGGGTAAGAATTGGATCTTTTAATTTAAAAAAACTAAAGTTATCAAAAAATTTTGTTTTCTTTTTCCTTAGTCGTTTTTTATTTATATAAACATTATTTAAAATTTTTATTTCTTTTTTCTATTTACTTTTGTAGCGTCTAATCTCCTAATAATATTATTTATTTTATCTCTATTCTATTTTTATAAAAGTCTTATTTCTTTATTCACTAACTTGATCTTATAATTGTTTGAATTTTCTCTGAGTTTTCTCTTTCTCCCCCTCCTCCCCCCTACGATTCTCCATGTTCAACTTTGACCTATTCATATTTTATTATTAATTTAATCTCTTAATATATAATATAAATTTTTAAATTAGCTTTTAACATTCCAACAGAAATAAAACTACATCATTTGTATTTTCGTCTGTATTATATTTTCAGTTCAATTTTTATTTTCCCACGCTATTATACATAATAGGAAGAGGAAAGTATTATGATCATTGAATTGGACTCCCATTTTTTACGTCAAAAGGACCCCAAAAAGACATAAAAAATTAATGTGCATATATATGTAGCTTTTATTTTGGTTTATATCTCTGGAACCACTCATCAGAAAAGAATGAAATTTAACAAATATATAGCCTATGATAGGCAAAGAAGCTATTAAAATTTGAAGCGAATCAGTCCGCAAGAGACTATAAAAAACCCTCCCAAAATTTATCGCGCACACAGTTTCGTTAGCATCTTTGAAACTCAATGATAATAGTTAAGATATTTGTCTTCAGCTCTGGACCAATTTTCATAACAATCTGCTGATAGGGACTGAATTGATTCCAAAAAAAAAAGAAAAAAAATTGCATATAAGATAATAAACATACATCATCATAGAAAGAAAACTGGAATTTTATTTAGCCATTTAGACTATTTACTTATTTGTTTATATTAATTGGTAGCCAATATAATATTTTAAATCCCCCCTCCCCCTCCCCCGTGACCGCAATTTATTATACCAATTGATATAAATAAATATGCCTGGATAAAGTATATCATATCAATAAATTTATTTATTGTTTAATGTCATTATCCTCAGATGCCAAAAAGATAAAGAAAAAATATTTTAAATTCAATAACTTAATAAAATAACAATAAAAATCAACTTGACTTGACTTGCATACTACTTTCCTAGGCGTCTCACTCAAAAAATCTGGGTTGAAAGCACATCACACAACTTTCTCTTGCCAAAGTTAAGGAAAATTATGCGGTCATCACATTATCTATAATAATAAATTTATTTATTTCAATTCCATTTAAGAATAAGTTCCCCTTTTTTAATCACGATTTTTCTAATTTTATTTTATAATTATGTATGAAATTTTTTTCAGATAATTTATTTCTACCCAATTTGTATAACATGGACTCTAACCTCCCCGTACATCTCGTCAGGCCCAGTGTCTTGAAATTGCTCTGTTCTTCAGTAGGACTAAGAAGCGTCTCGCCTGTGAGGATATCCCCTATGCCAGTCGGAGATTTATTTCTCTTCTAGTCGCCTTTCATATGGTAACTTCTCTTTTTATTTTTATTAATACTAGTAAGAAATGTACAACATTCTCTTATTATACATGAAAATTTATTTGCCTATTAGGAAATTATTTTTTAGAAAAACAATAGGATTAAAATATGAGCCGTTAATACCGCCTTAAAGTTAATATAATTGAATACTAAAAAAATTAAGTAAACGGACCTGCGATTTGCCGTTTGGTTCTCACTTTATTTACCCGATCTGCTTTCGTGCTCGGGGACACATAACTCACACCCAGCTGACTTTTGTTCGTGGCTATCATGGTTACTCCCTAAATTTACTTCCTAGCTCTTGCTTCTTATGTTTATTTCTAATTTATCCTATATTTGCATCCGAACCTGTTGATCCAACATAATCAAAGTTGCGGAGTATGTCCTAATTTGATGGGCTCTTTAAACTTTGGCTTGTATTCTACTTCTTGCAAATTATGTACTAGTATTGAAAGGGAATCTTTTTTTTTTACATCACTTCCATTGAACCAGTTTCCTCCCCACTTAGAGTTTGCCTGAAAACCTATAGTGATGAGTTCCATGTCCAATGTCAGTGCAAACTTGTTTATACTAACAAGGAACGCACTACCACCTCACCCACACTTTTTTAGACTTATATAGCTATTATTGCCTGGACGATACGTATTTTCTCTAATGCCTAAAGCCGCTTTTCTAACAAGATATATTTTTTTATATATATCAAAGTTTTAATTATTTTTAAGCTCGCATTCGATTCAATAAATACAAATAAAAAATTAAAGTTTATATTAAAAAATAAAAAGCCTATTATTAATTAACAATATACAATTTGAGATAAAAAAAAAGAGACTATTTTTGTAATTTTAATCAAGACCCATTCAAATACCGCTATGATGATTTCAATAAAAAGGACTTTTGAAATATTTGCCAGAATAATTTACCAAAAATTAAATCCAAATCTGATAATTAATATTTTTTTAATAATTTAAATTATGAGTTTATTATAAGGTTAAAAAAAATTGTTCTACATTCAATCCTTTCTTCAACCTCCTTATATTTTGGAAATCAAATACGTCCAAATTGCTTTAAGCATTAGCAGGCCTTTATTAGAAACTCCAACCAGTTGACGTTTCGTAGGACCAACGCCTCTTTCAGAACATAATTTGTTAACAACTCTTCTAATACCAATACCTTTCTCAACATACTCAGGTGAATTGTTATTAAGAAATGTATTATATTATTAATACACCACTAGTTCTGAAGAAGAAGTTGGAGCTTTTCCCTCCCCTCGTTTGTTGATTGGAATTTTTAATAAAGGCCTACTAATTATCTCCATAAAGCAATTTGTTTTATTTGCATTATTTAAATGGAATTATTCAATTGCTTAAGTATTTGGTTTCCCCAATTGCCTATTTCGGTTTCTCACCTTTTCGAATTCCCTTTGAGCTTTCTATTATAAAATTAATCAATGGCTTAACTAGATCGTGATGTCGACCCTTCAATTAATTTTTTTTTTTTCATTTATCCCCATTTAATCAGAACCATTGGCCTCTTATATTAATTTTAAATAGAAAATTATCTCTAAAGAACTTGTCCTCCTTACAAATGTGCAAAATACGTCCGTAACCATCAAATAATAATTTCGGAAAATTTATAATATTCCAATTAATTTATTATTTATGAAATCTGATCCATAAAGATTTTTTGTTCTTTTTCTCGGCATCTAAGGCAATTTACCTTCCATTTTTATTAAAAATAACCTTTAAATGTCAACAATTTTGAGAGTACATCAATAAAATACTAGTACTCGTTAGCCGATTTTATTCAAAAGCTTTGAGGCTCATGGCTAGTCTAAATATAAAATTTCAGCCTCGAACAGGTTTGTTTTTGAGAAATCTTGTTCGCACAAACGTATGTCTACGAATGTTCACTAAGAACCTTGCAAAATCTTTTTGTATCAAGTGATTGACACCTGAGAGATTTGATGAAGACAAAAATATTTGTCGAAACGTAATAATAAATGGATAAATCATTAAAAAAAAAAACAGCTGCAACACGTTTTAAACAACCTAATTAAAACTAAACTTTCAGCCTTATCATTTTAATCTCCAAAAATTTTAAATATTTTTGAATTTAGTGGTTAATCTTTATAATAATACTCAAACTATAAAAAGAAGGGGGGGGGGGGGCGACCTGCTGCTTTCTAAAGCCTTCTGAACTTCCTTATTTATATTTATACTATAGTTAGATTTTTTCTAACATTTGAAATTTTCATTTCAATAACAATTGAGAGACTTATTTATTATATTTAGTTAGTTTGATTAGGTTAGTTTTGTGTTAATATAAAATGTAAGATGGTATTATTATAAATTAGTATGTTTTACTTGGTAAGTAGGGTTTGAAGGATTGGTGTGGCCTTTCTACTATGAAAGAATTTGGTCCCACATTTATAAGAGGTTCCCCAACCCTGATATAAGCCAATTAGTTAAAAATAACGATTATAATCAGTTCGTTAAGATAATATCATTTTACCTGAAGTTAGTTCCCTTTTCACTCAGTTAAAATTTGGTTAACAAAAATGCTATTCATTCCTCTACTCAATTAACATCAAGCAAACTTAAACACATCCATGAAAGAATTAAATTCTTTTTCAAATATAATTATACTAAATCGCTGTTATGTATTTAATTTAATTAATTAAACAGCAGATTTTTTTTTCTTTTCTAAATGTAAATTATTTTGACATTTTCTCGGCGTCAAACATGATACACACTAATCTTTTAAATAAGCCCCGATTTCGATTCATTTCCTGCTCTTTTACTGGCTTAAAAAGATACTGTGAATTTTGAATGCCTTTTCATTAGATATACAAGATGAGAGTGAATGCTTATGATTTAATAATAAAAAAAAACCTTTTGAATAATTTGTTACTGATTTTATTATATATATATGAATTGAAGTATATGATATAAAAATATCTATCATTATACAAATTACAATAAAGAATCAATTTTTAAAGAATTTTGCCGAATTAAAATCTATCATTCCTCCAAAAGCGACGTTTGTCTGCAATACAAGGAAGTCATCGTCTCAACACCCTGATGTCGTTAAACTCTGGACTTGTAGAACTTGTCACTTCCTTTTTCACCATGACTAAAACAACTTCCCTAAAACCTACAATCTCCTCTCTTTCAAATCCAACCGCACCAATTAGCTTTTAAAGTCCTCTCTCTTACTCCTGTTCTTCCTAGTTATCATGGGTCATTATAGATCCGCTGGACCTTATGCTTCCATAAGAAAAAAAATCAGGGGCTTACATCTGGTGAGTATATGGATGTCGACCACGAGCTTCAGAACAAAGATTTTTTTTTCTCTTCCCTTCCTCAGTTTGTTTTATCCTTCGGTTTTATCTATAATATTTTATGCCAATCCCGAATTAGGGGAAGAATTGGAAAATGGCAGTTTTCTTTAAAAGTCAGCCACCTTTTTTTATTAAAAGATAAATAAAATGTTTATTTCTCAAATAATTTTACTTAAAATTTTTTTTCATTCTATAATTTTTTTTTCATTCTAGATTTCAACAAAAAATTATATGATTATTTCGTCATAAATTAAAGAATTTAAAATTTATCTATTTATAAATTACACTAAATTCAGTGAACTTTGATATCTAATTCAAATCAATTTTTTTAATAACTCAATTTTTTATCGGCATCTAGTTTGAAAACTTATATTAAAATTATTATATTTATAAAAAGAAGAAAAAAAAAAAAAAAAAAAAAGGAAAAGAGAAGAAAAAAGAGTAAGAAATCTCTTAAAGAAAACAGAGGAAAAAAAGAATTAAACGTTTTAGTTTTCTTTTAAGGATACCGATAAAAGTTGTTTGAAGAGTTCAAGTCTTTAGAGATTGAACGAACAATTTCTCAGGCGACCAATCTTAAAGAGAAAAAATTATTTTTTTTTGTGGTTTTTATTCTATTGATAGAATTAATTTTTTTAATATTGATTTAAATATGATGAAAAGTAAAATGTAATATTAAAAATTTGAATTTTTTAAGTTAGTTAAAATTCAATCGAAAAAGCTTATTTTTATTAAAAAAATGCCATTAATATTTTTCAGCAATTGCCTAATCAAAAGTATCACTGAAATGCTCCTAAATCCTGGCAAAAAGTTTTAACCTTGTTTTCTTAATTTTTACTCTCCAAATCGACTAGTCAAACCGGGCAAAATAGCAAACAGGGAAAACACCTAGAAACTAATATATTTTCATTCGTATATACCAGAGGTGGGAAACCTGCGGTCCTCTAAGATCGTCTCGATTCTTATTTATCTTAATACTATAGTTCTTTTTTTCGGTTGAAATTTTAAATTCGAAATTGAAAGACACTTGATTGTCCTGATTAATTGTGACCTGGAGGCGAGTTGTCAGAATGATAAAATACAAATTAAAAAAAAAAATTTTAAATGGTAAAAAAAGTTGGCATTCTTGCTTCTAGATTATTGAGGACTTGGATAATCGAATTGTTACGGCAAGTTCTACTTCTAAAGTAGTGGTTCCATTCTAAACTGTGCGCGCTTTCCACTATTTTCGAAAATGAATATGCTCTTTCATTTAAATTCATCCGAAAATGAATATTCTTTTTTCATTTTCATGTTTTTTGTAAGCCCACTTTTTTTTTTTTTTTTTTTTTTTTTTTTTGTTATTGAGACATTGAAAATAAAATTTTCCGAAGATAATATTTTCCCATTATTTTAATGTTTAAAATTTAAAAAATGAGGTCTGACATTAAAAATCAAACTAAAAATGTGTAAAAATTTTTACCTTTTATAAGCAAGTAAATATATATATATATATAGATCATTAAAAAATTCTACATTTAAATAAAAAATTCTTATCAAAATTTTAGCCATACATATGAAATAATAATCAAAATAAAAGGGAATAATTTTATAAAATTTATCCTTGAATCCGAATATTAATCCGCAAAGATTAAAATTAAATAATGATAATTTATTCATTTAAAATAATATATCTGATTTTGTGACTGGCACATTATTCAATTTATCAAACTTTTTTTTTATTTGAAAAAATACATTACAAATATCATTTGACTAATAACATAATAATTGAATAATGTAATAGAATGTAATAGAATGGATTTTCTTGCAAATATGCCGAATACATTTTTCAAATTTTTCTGTCCAATCCCTGATAGCTAATGGAAAAAATGACGGTGATATTGGAAATATTTAATATTTAATTTGAAACAAAAATGTATTTCAATTTAAATAAAATTTATGTTGAATGTTGAAATTATGTACTAAATATTATATTTATTAATTTCATATTTCATTAACAGAAAGGCGGAAATGAAAAGTTGAAATAAAACGAAAAATTTTTCATTAAAAAAAAAGTTGCAAGTATTTAAAAAATTTCAATAAAGTGGTGAAATATTTTTTTTAAAAATGAAAATAAAAATATTCATTAATAAATTTTAAAAAAATGAGCAACCATATTGGTCAACTTTCCCCTTTGGCGATTTTTTTGTTTTTGTAATTTCCTATAGGCAGGCCAGGGGAAAGATAGTAGTCAAAGACTTAAAATGAACCTTTCAATCTATTAAGGCATAAAAACAATAGTCTCTATTTTGTATAGGAAAGTCTCAAAGATCGTTAATTCGATCCTTAACAAATTCTAATAGAATAATTATCTCAAATAGGAAAATATTTCTTCAGTTTCAAAAAATGCGAACACATTTCTATATAATCTCAATTTCATATTTTTCTACTCGGGGACTTTGAAATATTTGTTGAAATCAAAAAGGGTCAAATTTGAGTCAGTATTGATAACCTTAAAAGCCAAAGGGTGCGGGTTCAGATCCCGACTGTCGGGATATTTAGATATATTAATTAAAAGAAAAATAAACGAAACAATGTCAGTATCTTTAACCTCTCGGCCATGGAGAGAGAGAGAGGCTATATGAAATATTGAATAGATAATTCGTTTATTTTTCTTTTAATTAATATATCTAAATATAGCCTATTATTATTTCCAATTAATAATCTTTCTTTTTTTTTTTGCTTTTCCGATTAAGTTTGTATATATATGGAAAAATTCAAATCATCTCAAATTTGACCCTTTTTGATTTCAACAAATATTTCAAGGTCCCCGAGTAGAAAAATATGAAATTGAGGTTATATAGAAATGTAGTTCGCATTTTTTGAAACTGAAGAAATATTTATATCAATTGGTATAAATAAATGTCTGAATAATTTGTATCGAAATAATTATTGTATTATATATACATGAAAAAGTTTAAAAGTCTATGTGGCCCAAGATGCCGAAGACATTAAAAAAATTTCATTTTCGCGCATTTATATGATAACATAGCTAAATATTCTGTGGAGTTTATATAATAAAAAATTTTAATATTTATATATAAATAAATACCGAATATTAGTTAAATAACTATCATATCAGCCCATTAACCATCTAACGATTAGTTGGCTATTTAAGCTGTGGATGGTAACATCTCGTTGATGGGTTATTTCAGGCCCCAGTTCTCTCGGTAAATTTTTGTTTTTGATCACCCCAATTCTCTTTCATCTGATAAAGTAATTGGAAATTTCTCTGGTTTCAGCCACCTTTGCCTATCTTCAAATACAACTTGTATCTTGTCCAATCACTTCTTAAAATTGTTTTCCACTTTTCTCTGGAAAATTTTCAGGTAAATTTTTGGCTAATCTCTCGGCACTATTCCAACATAATTTCAAAATATCTGTATATTAGATTTTTTTTTGTTTAGAAAAAATCTTTTTTTTTGGAGATACTTTTACTAATATATAGTAAGTAAAGTGTGAGAATTGCATGCAGAATTTAGAACAAAAAATAAAAATATTTCCAAGCCAGAATTAAGGAAATAACAAATAACGAATCAAGAAGATATTCATATAATCATATATATATATAATTTTTTTTGTTTGTCATTCATTAGAATTAATTTTTTCTCTTGTTTTGTTTCTATTTGATTATATGAATAATGATAAACATGATATTTCATGTCACTCACTTTTTTTTATTTTTATCCCTGCCTCTGACTTGAATCCTAATGACACATTTTACCATTCCCAAAAATTATTCACTAGGTGGGGAAAAGGGGTTAGATGTCAACTTGAATAAATAAATCCATCTCAATTGACAGGTCTGACGGCTCTACCTTGACACATCAGGGTGACAAGATGCAATACGGTGACTGTAAGATAACGTCCGCGACGCCGGCCTCCGCCGCCGCCGTTCGCCATGCTCCTCCTCCTCTTTACACGAATAATAGTTTATACAATTAATATACAAATTGTTATTATTATTTATTTATATTTATTATTTCGTCACCGGGTTCACCGAAATCACCGTCGAGTTAAGATTCAGGCGGCACGCGGGCGACGCCGTCGGCGGTCCATCGCACACTGGCGCGGCGACGCGTCGCTCTGCGCCCGCCGCGTGCGCTGCGCGTCTGGTTGATGGTCCGATGTAGAGGGGGTAGCCACCCCTTCGACTCCGTGCAGGCTGCAGCGGCCCTTCGAGGATTGCTCCCACCCCACACCCACGTTACTACCCCACCCTCGGGGATTAACTAGTTGAATGCTTGGCTACGAAACACCTTAGAAAAAGCCTAATTGACGCCTAGGGAGGGGAGGCCACGGCCAGTGCATAACCACAAACGGCTTGGGGTAGGGGCATGACCCCCACTCTTGACATGACTCACTCTCTCTTCCCTCTTTGTGTTAACTACTGATGAGTCTATATATTTTGTTCTACTATCGACGGCTATTAAGGATATAGTGTAGAGAGTGCGAATTTTATTGAGGGGGTAAAAGTTAAATGGAAAGCAGGGAGAAAGTTTATTTACAGGCAAATAAGATTTTAGAATATCATTGTTTCTTGCAAATCTCCTAAAATAGCATTTTCAAAACTTGTCCGAGAGTGAATCATTTCACAAATTCTTAAATTTTAACACTTTGGAGAGAAGTAGATAGACTTTTTATTATTATTAATCAATAAATTAAGCAAATAACCCGAAAGCCGTTTGGTACACACCTACAGATACACATTAGTTTGCCTACTTGATTTTTTTCGACCCAAATCGTGGGAATCCTTTGAAATTTTGATTTAAAAAAATATGGATTCTTGGCTTTCTTATAAGACATGCAACATTTGAGATGTTTAGACATTTCCACTTGACAAATCTTGGTTTTTCGATATATCTAGATCCATGTACATGCATAATGAATTTTCCATCCATTAATTTATAAATAAAATTATATAGGATCTTACTTAAATATACTAAAAATCTATAGTTAAGAAGATATACTCAATTATTTTAAAGACAAATTATGTCTCTTTGTTTGTAACGCAAATTTACTGAAACTCCTGGAAAGGTTTACATAATTTTTTCCAATTGGTAGAGAATTTTTCAGGGGTGAGTTTAGGCTATGATTAATTCAATTAGGGGTAGGAGACCCCTCTTTAATAGGAACGATCTCATTTTAGTAAAAAACTGAATATCTTCGGAATTTATGAACGAATATTCATTGGATTTTTACTTTTTTCATTCCATAACAGAACGGAGTGAAGGTTATGAGTAATTCAGTTTAGGGGATGGAAAGCATCATTTAGTTTGGGAACCCGTGGACGGATTTTGATGGAATTTTTTTAACTATAAGGAATTTTCTCAAATAGCTAAAGACTAATATTTGATATTGATTATAAGGCGCTATTCACTGTAACTAGCTGGGCGGAGGTAGGATAGGGAGTACTAGACTGGAGAATGATTTTTTTTTGGCTTAACTGAGATAAAATCAAATTCCGTCAGGGACAAGAGCCGAGTCAGATATTTAATTGAGGTCACTATGTGGGAAAACTAAAGAGCCGCCGAAGGTGAGCGGCGCATCTAGTAAGACAATAAACTTCATTCTAAATAAAATAAATAGGTTATGGCAATGAAGTCTAGACTTTGCAGCCACCGGCTGATGAGTCGCTCCTAGAGTTTCTAAATCGGTAAACGCACCATCCCAATTTGTGTGTTGTTGATAGTAAATTTTCATTATAATTCTTTCCAACAGGCTCATGCTTTGATTTACACTCTGAACGTCATCCTGGAAGACATTAAATTAAAATAAAGTTTTTCTTTTTAGTGACTTTATTATATCAATAATACAACCATCTTTTTTCTGTTTTTGTTTTATATTTTATTTTTCTAAATTATTTTATCATTTGATTTATTTTATTCTAATTTTATATGAGATGGCTTAGTAGCTATTCATAAAATAAAATAAAAAATAATAATATTAATAATAATAATATTAATAATGAAAACACAAAAATATTTTGAATTAAATTACGAACATACCTATATTAAATAATATTAGGCTCTTTTGTTTTTGTTTTTAAAATAACTTACTTTAAAAGGTCATGTTAAAATTTCATATCAGTTCAATGACTAAATAAAGTTGAAAGAAGGGCAGCACTTTTCGGATATATTGCAGGAGAGGAATCAGGGCACCCGGATTAGCTTGGGATTAACTACCTGGCTCGGCTCACTTGATTAACAAGTTCCTTTTGGATATAAATTTTCTAAAAGATAGACTAGCATGATAATCGCACTATTTTTAAATTCGTTAAATTATCGACACAGAGAGAGAGGAAAAGTCTAAAGTTGTTCGTGTTCATTTTATCTTATAGTAATTATTTTTTTTTTAATAATTAAGTAATATATAATATAATATATAATTAAAAAAAAATTATTTTACAAGGTGTATTGAAATATATGTATAACAAAATACTTAACATTTATATATGAGCCCTCTTTTTTAAAAGTGAGATTGTCTACTTTTTGATAAAATGAAATATTTAATTTTTTGCGTTTCAATAATTTTAAAAATATTCATTTGTTCTAGTAGGCCTTGTTCCTTGTTAGAGAAGTAGAGGTCTCGCCTCAAGAGCCAAAGGTTATAGGTTCGCTTCCCGTTCTGAGCGACAAAAATTTATTTATATTATATTGGCTACTAATTAATATAAATAAATAAGGACGGTGTCTAAATGGCCAAAATAGACTTTAAAAAAATTCTAGCCAAATTTAAATTTTATTAAAATAAAAAATTTAGATGGAATTATTTTAAGATCCACTTCCAAAAGAAATAAAAACGTAAACTAAACAAGGAAAAAATTTAAGTATTTTTAATTAATTTGAGCATAAATGAAAAGATCATATTAAATGATATATACTGTTATCATTAACTTCAATTTTTTTTTAAATGGACTTATCCTTATCCTTTCAAAACAAATAGTTCATATATAAAATTAAATATTTCGACCTCCTACCCATATATAATTACATATTACAAAAAAGTGCCAATTTTTCTAAATAATTAGAAGTGATGCACACAACCTTTGAAGTTTCAAGGGCTGAAAAGATCAAGACAACAGAGGGCATTAGCAAGGCGAGGATTCTTTCTTGTGAGCGAGGGGGGGAGGGGGGGAGCATTTTTTTGGTGAATTGGAAAGCAATCACGATATAAATAAAAAATTATTTTACTATCGACGTTTCGAACCCTAATCAGGCTCATATTCAGGACACGCAAAATGTCAAATTATTCAAATATCAATTATTATTAATGTAATATGTAATGCAACCCCCTTCGGCCCACCCCCTTCCCTGAATGTGCCACTGATAGGCAGAATAATTTAATTTTTTGTCCCGTTGCATTAATATGGTTTTAGTGTTTCTATGTGCAGGAAAGTATCTCTAGTAAATAATCGGTAAATAATCGTATAAATAAGTCAAAAACTGTTAAATAAATAAAAGTCGAATAAATTTTCCAATTTCCCTTGCAAATTTTTTCCTTAATCAGTAAGCTTATTTTTATTAAAAATGAGAATCATAATAATCTCTTTAAATATTTTCAATTTTTTTATTTTGTATGTTAAATTAATTTACTCTGATGATTTTTTCGCGTTAAATTTATAAATAATTAATTATTTGTTTAAATATTTGTTAATGGGTCTCTATATTTATTTATTCATTAAAAAGTTCATTACTTTTTCTGTTTTTTTTTTTTTAATATATATTATTTTAATATCACTCAAGTGGAAAAAAATATTTTAATTTTAAAAAGAAAATCTTTCCAATAATAAGTGCTTGGGGGAGGCATGAGGGAGCAGGGAGGGTGACCGGGAATGGATCAGAGAACCCGAATCCGGCGATAGGGAACGGTGTGTGCCATCAGTGCACGATACACCCGGGGTAAGCAACCGGGGAATTTTTTTGTTAGGATTGAGGGTTTTTTAAGCCTTTAATTTAAGGCTTTTCCCTCAAAAAAATAATAATAATAATAATAATAATAATAATAAGTGCTTGGTGATTGTATAAATGACAAGCCGGGATCCCCCTCTTGTTCGGCGAACATTTAAAGACAAAGGGCAAAATATTTGATCTAGTCTAGGAAAAAGCATTTACTCACTCAGCACTTATTGCTACCTTTTTTTTTAGTCATTTTTGTCATTTGAGGCCATTTATGTTTATTTAAATTATATTGACAACCAATATATTCTAAATAAATTTTTTTCTGGACGAAAAGCGAACATTTGACTCTTAAAATCATGATCTCTCTACCTCAGCTCCAAGGGTAGGCGTTATTATCTTTTTAAAATTATTAATACTGATCCTATAGTTTTATAAGACTATTTTTCATTTTATTGTAATATTTTTATTTTTTATCAATTTTTTTTTTAATTTTTACTTTTCCACACTATTATATATATTTACATATACATGCATAATCTGTTTACACAAAAATATGGTGTGACTGAATTGGTATCCAATTGATATAAATAAATTTTCATCCGACTGCCTGGGATTCGAACTCACACCCTATGGCTTTTAATATTATCAATATTGACAATATCAGTACCTTTCAGCCACGGGGGGAGAGGGGCAATTAAATATAATTTCGTTTATTATTATTTTAATTTTTTTAAGTCTTTTTCGGCATATGAGGCCATTTAGACTCCGTTCTTATTTATTAAAATTAATTGGTAGACAACATAATTTAAATAAATTTTTGTCGCGTAGGACGGGAAGCGAACCTCTGACTTTTGGTACGAGACCTGCACCAAGGGACTTTCGTTTATTATGAAACATAAGAATTAATATTTCTATTTTGTTACCATGATAACGAGTTCCATCTTCTCTATGGGATTCTTAAATTCCTATTTTGAGGTGGAAAATTATTAATACATCTTAATCTAATTTATTATATGTACAATCAATTTAATCGAAATTGTTAGATTAGCTCAAGATAAAATAGCAAAAAAAAAAACCTAAAAACAAGAGTAAAGGGGGACCCAAACAATTTTGAGGGGACATAGGTTAATACACTTCAAAAATCATCTAATAAATAATTGATATATGAATTTTAATCAAAATCGTCAGAGTGAATTTTAAGAAAATCGAAAAAAAAAAAAAAAAAAAATTAAAAAAGTACATCAGTAAAGTACTAGTATAGATTGGCCGATTTTATTCACAAGCTTCGAGGGGCAAGCTTTAAATATAAAATTTCGGCTCCAAATGTTTTTTCGTTTTTGAGATATCTTGTTCATAGATAAAGATAGACAATTTTGTCTTCTTTATTTAGATTTTGTTTGTTTATTCGATTTTTTTAAAGTCTTTTTTGACATCTGAGAATCCGTCCATATTTATTGAATTTATTGGTAGCCAAAATTAATTTAAATAAATTCTTTCGCAGAGGGCATTCACCCTTGGAAGTTGAAGCGATACCTCTATATCGACTCAAGGGTCAGGGCCTTAATTAAGACAATATTTTTTTTTTTAAGGAGGCTAAATATTAATAAATTACTATTACCATTAAAACTGGCAATTTTTATTTCATTAAGATAGTTTATTAATTCATTTACCAATTAATTAATATCCAAATCCTATTGTTTAAATATTTTTTCCCGTTGGGAATGCCGAACTCACGTTCTCACTTTTAAAAAAGTAAAGACAACGACTAAAGTAGAGAGTAATGATGAAAATTAAAATATTGCGGTTTTATGATATTCCCTACCTTTTATTTTTCTATTTATTTTGTGGATTGAAAATTAAACTGATTAATCATGAATGATGGTTTAAAAAATATAATTTCCTAATTCCTTAAATTAAATTTCTAATAAAATATAAAATCAAATTTAGTTTCCATCGAGAGGTCATAATTGAACATTAATGGCCTCATCGGCCAAAACGTTCCAATCAGAAACATGGATATTGTCTTTATAATTGGATTCTCCAGGATAGAAAGAATTTGTTTATAGAATTAGCCTATATGACGGACCAAAAACGAGCCTCGCGTGCGCGCCATTGTTATATACACACAAACCATGTGGCTTTATCGCATCCGGAGGGTTTTTCAATTACAAGACACGCATGGACCGGCGTGACGTCAGAACTGATAAGACTAGGCCTTATCAATTGTGCAAATTAAATTCTAATTAAACAAAGAACGTTTTATCTTGTTGTCCAACACTGATGGGGTGGGGGGATGAACAAACTATATAAACAAACACAATGAAATCGAATTTTGAAACCCTATTATTGTATTGTATAATCAGTTGTGAATGCCTGAGCATGGGGTGATGACAGGATGTCATGATTATTTTCAAATGGACATTAGATTATTATTAGAATTTAGAATTAAATTTATTCAAAATTTTCGCATATATAAATTGCAGGTAATAGATAAAAGTAATGTGATCAATTTCTAGTTGAAAAATTTTTCTCTAAATTTAATAAATACATCCAATTCTCAATATATTGGTTCCTGAAGATTGTATGTAAAAACGTATACGTTTATCTATGGAAAATATAATAGAAGATTGCTACCAAAAATATCAAAAATATAACCCATATGAAAAATTAAAAAATATGTAAACATCTTAACATTTATATGTGCTTGTTTTTCGCTTGCTACGTAGGTGCTGCCGAAAGTCTTTTCAAAAAAAAAAAATAATAATAATAATAAACCTACTTTCATAAAAAGAATAGAATGAGAAAAATCTGGTGTGACGGCTGCATCTCAAACAACTTCCATTTACCTAAGGTAATTAAAATTGTGTGCTGTCAAGCCAGGTTTTTTACGTCCGACATAAAGTGAGCCCCAAACAATTTTGAGATGTATAAGTGTTAATACATTTCAAAGATCATGTACTAAATAATTGATAAATGAATTTTAATCAAAATCGTTAGCGAATTTTGAGAAAATCAAAAATAAAAACTAAAAAAGTGCTAATACTCTCGTTGGTCAATTTTATTATAATAAAAATTTTCAAATTTAAACCACGTGGGTACCTACCTTAAAGATAAAGTTTGAGCCTCGAATGTTTTTTCATTTTTGAGAAATCTTGTTCACAGACAATTTTGACTCAGGGACGTAACATTGAAATCTCGACATCGAAATGACAATAATTTTTCACTACATATTAAATATATAGGTAAAAGAAAGTAACAAATAAGTGATTACATGGTATATAGTATATGCAAAGATTATATATATTAGTGTGGGGCCTTCAATTATAAATCTTAAGAATACCATTATGTTCCATTCCATTATTTTGCGTTATAAAAAAGTCGGAGGCCATACCGACTTATACAATAAATGGTATTATTCAATTTGAAAATATCTATTTAAATTAATTCTTAGCTAATATAAATTTGATGGGAAGCGGGCCACTGACATTTAGATTAAAGAAACGAGACTTCTACCTCTGAACTAAGGGCCAGGGGCCAATTTAATGTAAAATATTTAAATATTTTAAATCAATATTTTGGAAATAAATTAATCCAGTAGAAATAGGTGGACATGGGTTCAATATATCTATATGTAGAGACGCATTAAAAAGAGGCTTTGAATAAACTTTAAAACATAATTTAAAAAAAAATTATTTAGTTTTAAATTTATAAATATAGAGGCAGTTGAAATTAACAAACTTGAATAAAGAGTGGTAAAAGAAAAAGAATTCAAATGTGGGTTAATTATTATGCTTATCGCATTTTACGATGGCTTCCGAAGTTTAAAAAGTGTGAAATGCGGTTCTCATGATTATTAAGTGTTGAGAATTTCTGTTTGCATATATATACTTTAAATTCTCACTAAAAAGAAATTATTTTAATTTAATTTTAAATTAATTAATTGTGTTATTATTAATAGAACGGCAAAGAGTATAAATGACATTGTTGCTGGTGACTGTATATCAGATTAAGTTTCGTCTTTTGTTTATAAAATATTAAGCGTATATTGTTTATTTTTGTTTCTGTTTTTTGTATTAATATTTTTTTAGGTGTTTATTTTTAATTGTATTATATATTTGTATTATTGTTTTTTATATTCATTTAATTTTATGAGAACTATCCAATGACTAATAAAAAAATAAACTTTTTTATTATGTGAAAGTAATTGGTTATAGGCCATTGTATTATAGACCACCTGTTAGACTCAAAGTAGATTTAAAATACAACAATAAGGTATTTTCCAAAATACACTTTTTTTTTCTATCAGGAGAATATATGTAATTTTTAAAATATTTAGAGCATTTTTAATTTCACAAATAAAAAAATTAGTTTGTCTTGTTGAAATTTTATCACGTTGAATATATAAAATAAATTTCTAAACTAGACATGGAAGATCATTTGGAATATGAGAAGCTCTTAATTGGAACAATTGGTATCTAGCAAAAAAAAAGCCCATACATAAAAAATTGTGACAACGAAACTTTGTGGAAGTTTTTTCATGAAACTTAAAGCTAAATATGGTCTATTATTTTACTATTTTAAATTTTTTTCTTATACTATTTTAAAAAAAGGTTCAAATTTGGATATTATTTTAGAAGTTCTATATATATATATATATATCCTAAAAATCACTTAGCTACTATGCTACTGGCTAATAATTGATCTTATGGATTTTAACAAAATTCTAAATTGAGAAAATTTATTCATATTCTTTGTACATTTTATCTCTTATTTCTCTCAAATATTTATTTAATTTTAGAAGAAGAAATATTTATGTTTTTATTAATTTCATTGTTCTTTTCGTCATCAAACATTTAGAGATTGCAAAATAACTTTTCGGTTCGCTTTCAAGAGTTATAGGTATTTCGTGTTGGGTTACTGGAAGTACGGCATCCGATATATCTCTTCTAGCGCAATTAATCGAAAAATTCATTGGTCATTTGGTTTATCTTTCTTCCTATAATCAAAAACTAACTAATTTATTCACCCAAGTTTCTAACGACGTTTGACTTTGAAGTTAACCATCCAAGCTTCACTTGTGAATAGTTAACTCAACATCTTGCCAGTCCTCTTTTCCTTGGCTTGGTCTTACCGTAAATATTTATTATAAATAAAAGTTTAATAAAGATATTAATAAGGATGTATTAAGAAATCTGATTATCTGATCACAACTTATTTAATAATAAAAAAATTTTACACTTTTAAGCCGCCCCACCTTCTTTTACTTTATTCTGTCAGCATATTTTTTTTTTTACAAACGACTTATTAATGTGGTGAATAGATTTTCTAATCTGTCGAAAAGTACACTGTTTATAATCTACTTGTCATAAAAAAATCCCTACTGTAAAAAGAAAATGATAGAAATCAAGTTCCTGAGCAAAGAGAAAATATATTAGTTATATAATCGGTTATAAATCTTGACTACCCCCACTCGGCACCGTTTTCTCTCTGTGGTTCCGTTAGGATTAATTAAAAACGATTCTTTTTAATACGGCACGCACGCGGACAATTGTGCCTCCCACACCTCTCCAACCACCTACTTCTATCCACCCATACACTTCGATTTTTCTCTTTTTTTTTACTCAACTAAACTTTTTGATTTCATCAAATTAATCTCACAAAAAAAAAAAAAAAAGAAAAAAAATGGTCAATTTTCTACTTTTCTACCCTCTGATACATTCGAATTATTCTCTCTTGGGACAATTTAATTCGAATATAATTACTATAATAATTTATTTATTAGTTAAAGATGAAAAACGATTCTATTTCAATGAAATATCGAATTTATAATTTGAATTTTCTTAAAGATTTATTGGATAGTTGAAATTCTATACTCATTTTTTCTTTTTACTTTTAAAAACATCCCCCCTACCACCATTTAACCAATTCATTCATATTCATTTGACTGAAAAAAAAAAATTGCAAACAAACTTCTTAATCTTTTTTCTCATATTTATATATCTCTTTTCTGTCTTTTTGAATGTTTATAGGATTTTAGATAAGAATTATTGTTTACTTTTCCTTTATTTAAATGTGCTCCCTGGGCCCTGTCGCTTAGTGCAGAGGTAGAGGTCTCGCCTCACGTACCAAAGGTTACTTATATTGGCCACCAATTAATAGAAATAAATAAGGATGGAGTCTGATGTCGAAAAAGACTTAACTCCATATTATTATTATTATTATTGATTACCTTCAAAGCCAAGGAGTGTGGGTTCGGATCCCAAGCAGTCCGATGAAAATTTATTTAAATCAATCAGATAACAATTGATATAAATACATCATAAATGTATCATAAATAACATATAATAATTGTTAATATATGTACTCAGAAAAGTCCTTAAAAGATCTCTTTTCTGCCTGTCCCTTAGAGCAAACATATACTTCATGATAAAAATTATTTAGATTTTCAGTTAATTTAAATAAATATGGACGGAAAACGTTTATTGCTCTAAATATATTAAGATTAATCGTAAATACAGTATGTATATGGCCTCCGGTACCGAAAGACAAAAAATAACTCTTCTCTTTGAAGATTTTATACTATTCGAACTATAAAGATGGTTTATAAAGTACATTAATTAATTGATTATCACAGTCGATATCTATTGATTGAGTTATAAGTTAGTTTAAACCTATGTTTCTAAATCGAGTGCACTTAGGATGCAATAGGAGTCCCCACTAGTGCAAAAAGGATAACACTGAATTGTACTTATAAAAAAAAATAAAAGAAGGCCCCGAACCTGCCATAATGTTTATCGCGATTATTGAATCCAAATAATTTTTATCATGTTATATGAGAACTGAGCTGTGGCGTTCATCGTACGATCTTTTCTACTATTGCAGTACAAGGACAGGGGTTTATTTTAAATAAAACACTAAAAACATTTTTTTTTTTTCATAAATGAATTAATTATTAATATAATTATAAAAATTACAATGAAAAATATTCAATATAGAAAGATTGAATTTATTTATAATTTAAATTTGTCTTAAAGATTTATTAGATTTTTAAAATTCTATACTCTTTTTACTTTTTTCTCTCTCTCTAGAGGAGAAAGTTTAGATTCGTTGAAAAACATACCCCATCCCCAATTTAACCAATTCAGATTCATTTGACTAAAAAAAAAAATCCAAACAAACTTCTTTCTCTCTCACTTGGTCTGTGTATATATGTGAAGGTTTGTTCAAGCTTTGAACTTTAGATGAAACTTATACTTGAACCAAAAGTTGATCAGGGGCTCTCCTTTCAAAATGTAAAAAAAAAATTCTTTTTAAATATTTCACTATTTATTCTAAAAAATAGTTTGTTTTTTTTTATTCATATAAACATTCATCAAAATAAAAATAAAAACTTTTAAGAATTCAAAGAGATTACTATAATTCAGATCTACTTTGCATTTGATAATTGAAATCTTAGGACTGAAGAAAGCCGCCATCATTATTTAAGGCTATCCAGGGAAGAATATGAAATTATAATTATAACATTTTAATTTACTGTTAAATACAATTATTTTAAGTTATATAGAAGACTCATAAAATAGTTTAATTTATATGTTGGCTTCGAGCATTATAGCTCATAATTCAACTCCGAGTGTTTTATTTTAACTCTATTTTGGTACATAACTAATGTAATGAGGAAACATGAAACCTCATTACCAAAATTTTAATTAAAAAATGAAAGAGGAAAAATGGAATTAAATGTAAGATTAAAAATTTGCAAAATAGTTAATATTTGTGTTTTAAAATTGCTATTTTAGTTTTAAAATTGCTGTGAAGTACTATATATTCATTTAAGTCCTCTATTTCTAATCCCACTCTTATTATATAATTATTTAAACCGGAAGGTGGAATGGCGATGGCACGGCCTGCCTCATCCACATTGGAGGTTCATAGGTAAGGTAGGGACGTACCATATAGCCTTGAGGAGGTTAATCTTCATTTGAATATCCAGAGAGCTCCTCGAGGTGGATTTGCGCCCTTTGAACAGCCTTTTATGTGTTTAGTTTAGATTAGTCGGATTCCAAGATATTTTACTATTCTAGAGTAGTTGAATATTTCCCAGGTGATATTTTAAGGTGTTTTTTCTTCCTTGTAAAAAAGAATTTGTGTTTTAAAGTCTCCATTTTTAAAAGTATTCCTTTAGTGCGAGATATTTGCTTCCAATTAAACACCTTATATTTTTGTGGGAATAATAGATGGCGATGTGTCTTGCAAATTGAGCTTGTTGATTGTGGTTGTGGTTTCGGAATGTCGGAAATATATAAGTTGAATACTAAATGGGATAATAAAGGAACCTTGAGGAGTTGGTTCCATCGTAAATGGATTTCCAGCTTGAACTATTTTTTTGATCTTCATCATTAAATTCATATTATAATTTATTTGTTTTAATTAAAAAATAATGGGATTTCATTATTTTTTTGAGAAACCGGAAATAATCTCCAAAATTACCTTTTCCTAAGCCAAATCTGCTGGTCGGCAGGAACCTTATTGTAATTCTATTGACCGAGGCGTTTGCCTGCGCAAGTTAAATAGTGTGTATTGGGTGGATAGATGCCGCCTCCTGAAAGCCTATTGCTGCTGTATGCAACCATTCTAAATGGAATCACATTTCACGCTAACTAAACCCTCAGATTTGCTAGCCAAAATATCAACCACGCATCAATTTATTTAAATATTTTATATTATTTATTTATTTTTCTTTTTAGAAAATTTGTTTTTGTTTCGATCGGGAAAGTATTCATAAATATTATTTTTAACTAATTTTTAATTTTACTTTCTCTTCCCTATATTTGTAATATATAGTGCGAAAGCATTGTGATTGCAAAAAAATCTATGTCGAGATTTCACCGAAAATACACGTTTTGAAGTCCCTTAAAGATGGTCTGTCTATATGTGTGAACAAGATCATTTAAAAACAAAAAAATATACGAGGCTGAAATTTTATATTTAAGCTAGGGTACCCATGTCGTTTGAGCCTCGAAGCCTTTTTAATATTAAATTAATCTATATTCAAAAAAGCCTCTATCTTACACATTGCCGTATCAATTCAAAAATTATGTAGGGGACTTTTTTAATCTATATAATTATAGTTATAGAGAAAGAAATATACTTGATGTAGAAGTGGCTCTAGGTTTTGATTCACTCAGGGGAGGAGGTGGTAGCCAGAGAGCGGCATCTATACCAATTTAGACAGAAGCTTTGTGTGAAATCTGGGGGCTTTATTGATATAGAATCTATAATATAGATGCTGCTCCCTTCTTACTATCTCTTGCCCTGAATCAAAAGAGAGATAGTTCTAAATTTAAAATATTTAATTTTTTTTTAATTTATAAAGTTTTAATGAAGGTCTTAGACCTCCTGAACCCTCCTAATTTTCTTCGCCACTGATGTAATATAGGCTATGTCTGAACTTTTTTTTTAGTATGTCCTTCTTCAGATACAATTCAGCAAAATCTTAAATCTGGAGATTTACAATCTGAATTGTATCTCTTTTACTAGAAAATCAATTAGGTTTCTTTCAAAATAATTATATGATTTATATTTGTTGGTGTATTTTTTATGATTCATGTACTAATTACTATTTCCTACTTCAAAAATTTAGTCTCTTCACCTTTAAAATAAAGATAAATATTTATTCAGGTCTGGCTACTAGGTCTTAAAATACATTCATTACAAACTCAATACAAAAAAAAATATTAATATTAATACAAAAATAAAACAATAAAATTTCAATATTAAAACAAACTCAATACAATATGAAAATAAAAATAAAGCAATATTAATACAATAATAAAATAATATACATACAATATTAAAACAGAAACAAAACAAAATCAATAAAGGTAAATAAATTTTTTTTTAAATATATAAAAAAGAAAGAAAAAAATCTTATTGATAAAAAATATCAATGGGTCATGAATATTTCGCAGAAATTCTCCATTAAGAACATATAGTACCGAAACCAGGATTTTCCTGTTTTTTTTTTTTTTTTTTTTGGGGGGGGTCAGAATATTCGAAAAATGAGAAAATTAATAAACTTGCAGGACATTCGTAAATTACTTTAATAAATATGTT
>JAAAKE020134336.1:0-14050 GCA_010014785.2 Anisolabis maritima | reverse complement strand
GCGAACAAACCCCACCCCTTTTGTTTTTTTGGGTTAAAATTTTGGACAATTTAAATCTTTTTACTCTCCCGGCAACGGCGGGGGGGGGGGGAGGGCCTTTCTATATTTATATATAATATATAAATATCAACAATGTAGAGTTACATTGTTGAGCATGGTTGGGGACGGCTTAGAAAAAAACAATATGCAGTGGCAGTCCTGTTTCCTGGAGCAGAGGTAGAGGTCCATTCCCGTCGCATAGGACAAGAGGTTCACTTCCCGTCTTGAGTGACAAATATTTATTTAGATTATATTGACTAACAATGAATATAAACAAATAAGGATGGAGTAAATGGTCTTAGATGCCGAAAAAGACTTAATAAAAATAAACTGGTTAGTTTAAAACAGGAGTCTCCAAACTTTTTAGCCTAAGGGCCATACTATCTCCTCCACGAACTCCCAAGGGCCAAAACCTAGTTAGCTAGTTCATCATACCAACATAATGTAGTTTTGAATTACGTACAAATTTTTGTTTCGGGAACAATTTTACAGATCCAAATTAACTGATGAGCATTTGTAGTCGCTGCCGCTAATTTCCACTAACTAAACTTGATCAACAACTGCAAACAATTTTCAGTGAAAAGTTACAGCTACATAAATCTCATTAATCATAATTATAATGTTTAATTTCATTATGTAAATTACTTATTTATGTCACTTTTAAGTTTTTAGGATAAATATCATTAATTACAGTTAAAATGTTAAATTTCATTGTGTATGTGTTTCTTAATTGGTCGTTAAATAAAAACATTTGATTATTATTTTGTATGATTTACTTACATTGGAAATTTTACAATGTAATCAAAATAAACTATAGAGGACCGGCGTTGGCCCGCGGGCCGTAGTTTGGAGTCCTTTGGTTTAAAACTGCAAAATTGTGTTTCAAATTTTCAGATTTAGTATTTTAATAATCCCATAGAACAGATAGGACCACTCGTTGCAATGGTAACTAAATAGTACCTGGAGTCCGAGCTTTTTTTTTTGAAGATTTACATATTTTGATTATTGTAATGTAGAAAACAAAGGGACCACTATGAGTTTCCCTCTAAAAGGGAATTGGTTTGAAGATCAGTGAAAATAATATCGAGGATGATGTCATCACAATGATATAGGAATATCTATTTAACGGAATATGACGCAAAAATATTCTTTCCTTGGCTGAGAGTCATATCTATTACTATTATTTTTTTTACTACCTTCTGATACTCACTCATACTTCTATAAATTGTTTAGGCAGTACAGAAGTCTTTTATTTTAATTATCTTCCATAATTTAGTTAGGTTGATTTGGGAGAGTTTGGGGCTTAATATAAGTGGAAAGATATGACAATATGTTTTGTCTAAATTCTACACTTCTTTTTGCTTTCTGATATATGTAGTATATGGAAAGTATTCTAATCGAACAAAAATTCGATTTCGAGATTTTAATTGTTTTTGATATTTTGGACCTCTCTGTATCCGAAAATACTATTATTCAAATGATGTCTGTGGAATGTTTGTTAGCACGATAACTTGAACACGTTTTAATCTAGATCAACCAAATTTAATATACAGGCCTTAGGGTAAAATCAGAGATATCTATCCATTTGTAGCCTATTTCCGGTAACCAGAAGTGATTAAACATTTTTTAAAAAACGTGATAACTCATCTATATAAGTGTATACGAGAAAGACGAAAGGAGGCCACTCCCGATTTATTTCATATTTAAATTTTTTATTTGTCCCCCTACCTGTATGAGAGATCCTGCAAGTAAATCTTCTTTCAATCGATTAACCTCTTCTTGTTTTTCTATTAAATCATTCCTTAATTTAATAATTTCCTCTTCACGAATTAAAAGATTAGCTTTTAATTGAATGATGCAATCTTTAACTTCTCTATTAGATCTTTCTAACATTTCACTCGCTTCGTTCTCATCTTCTCTCGCTAAATTGGATCTTATTAAAAATGTTGATCTTTTGAAAATATTTCGTGCTTCAACAAGAGAAGTCTCTAATAAAGATAGCTTGGAAGATATTTTCCTATAAGCCTAAAAAATTTAAAGTTTCAACAAAATAAGTGTCAAGGTGGTAGCTATTTATTAAAAAAATAAAATCCTTACCGAATATAATTCAGAAACATTGTTTTTTAATTTATGACTTTGAATATTTTGTTCTTGTAATATTTTTATCCTTTCCTTTTCAAAATTATTAATTTCTTCTTTCTTTTCATCTAATTCTTTTTTAAGAACCATGTAATTCTTTCTCTGTTCTTGGATCCTAAAAATAATCAAATTTTACTTGAGCAAATAAACCGTTGCTTTCTCCACATTACCGTAATTCATTTATTACGGGATGAAAGAATCAACTGATTAATCTATGGAGTTGCAAGACGGTCGAACGTCAAACTGATTGAAATATTTGCAATAAATTGAAATAACTTAAAGAGAAAGTGGCTGGTTTTATTTTCATAGAAATTAATGAATTTCAGATCTCTCTTTCCTTATCCCAAGACCACTTTACTCTATTTAATACAAGTTACATGTATTTTTTAGCTTTTTCAACATAATAAATAAAAATTGGAAATTATTAATCTATTGCATTGCCATACCTAACCCCCAGAGTAATAGTGGGGAAGGAGGGTGGCAAGTTCCAATAGGCGCCCTCTTGAATTAATTAATTTTTAAAGTATTGAATGTTTTATAGAATCTTAATCTTGTTTTTTAATTTCTTTACATATAGATAAGAGCGTATCCAAGGTCCTACGACATCTTTTGCCGCCACCTCAGTCCTCCACTGGTTTATTCTAGTATTAAGTATAATTTTTTTTTAAATTTTAAAATAGTAATCATTTTGAACGACAATTAAAAGACATAGTTGGATCAAAAGTTGAGCAAATTGAGATATTCACGTCAAGAAGCTTAACAGAATACCCACAGGCAGACAATAATATTCTTTGAGTCCCTTCAACACCGAAGGGCTAGGGCCAAAAAAAACGATAAGAAAAGAATGCCAAGATGGAAAAATTATGATAGGAACTGTGACAAAAATGGAAAAATGATTGTCCTAGTTCAAAAGCTTATTAAGGCCATTTTCTGTCATCAACAACCCCTTAGAGTTTGTGAATTAATAATAATAATTTTAAAAAAATTACATTTTATTCAACTCCTTAATTTCATTCTGCAAATATTCATTCAATTGTTCTAAATTTAATAAATCTTCCTTATAATTTGAGATTTGAAATTTCAAATGGCGATTCTCAACTCGAAGTAGTGAAATTTCTCTATAAAAAAAGGAAAAAATTGTTTAAAATAGTTATTCAAAATTAATTAATCAAAGGATAGGAAGTGGATTTCAATGGACTATCCAAGTCCACCTACTGGGATACTGGGATTTAGAAATAAAGAAAACCCTTCAAAAAATTAGGATAGGAACTCTTTCAAAAAAAATATTTGTCTCCTTTTTTCTATTCTACTATTATATATTTTATAATATATATTTTATAAAAATTATACTTACGAGAAAGATGATAAGCTATTAACATCAATATTCAAATCTGAAAAATAAAGAATATATTAAACAAGACATCAAATATCAAATTGTTATATTTTTGTTGTGGAAGATTCTTATTATTATAATATGAAGCCATATTAATTAAAAAATAATAATACGATAAAATCGAAACATTGGAATAATTATTAATATTTAATTCAAGAGGTTAAGTTTCGATGTCATTTGAAGTATTATTCATAATCAAAATATTCGGTTGTTGCAAAAATAATGTCCGTTTTTAATACAAAAATCACCAGTTCTATTTTACCGTTTTAATCAAAGTAACCGTTTTGATCTATACACTTTTGCCAAGCAAAGAGTGTATTAATGCCTTTTAGGAAAAAGTCCGGTTCTCTAGATTCAATGAAATCTTTAAACGCAATGGCATCGGTCTGGTTTTTAAACTCTCGAATCTAGAAAGTTCGTTAAATATGCGAACAAATGAAAATCAGTTGGGGAGAGATCTGGCGACTTTTGTATCCAAGTTAGTTTTTGCAGGGTGACCCGTGCAATATGTGGGAGTGCATTATCATGAAGAAGAATAGGTCCTTTTCTGTTTATAAATGCTGGACACTGCTTTTGCAAAAGCTGGTGCATTTCATCAATTTCTCTATTTCTCGGTTTATTGTTACATCTAGTTTTAAGAAGTTATAGTGGAAGGCTGCACAAGACCACCATACAGTCAACATGATCTTTTTCGGGTGCAAATTCGGCTTAGGAAAGGGTTTCGGCTTTTCATCTTTGTCCAATCATTGACCCGAACCTTTTCTTTTATCGTAGAGCACCCATTTCTCATCACAGGTCACAATGCGATCAATAAATGGGGCATTTTTGTTGCGCAAAAGAAGGGAAGAGCAAATTTCCAATCAACAATTTTTGTTAATTTCTCTGAGTTCTTGGGAAACCCATTTGTCGAGCTTTTTCACTTTTCCCAGGTCATGCAAATAGCGATCAATAGCCGAATGGTGAATTTGCAGCTCGTTTTCGATAGGTCAGCTTGAACAATTTGCTTCAGATGTTCATTATCGAGAGCGCCAAGCCGACACCTTCCCTCCTCATCCAGGAGGCTTTCTTCACCATTCCGAAATTTTTAGAACCAATGACGTACATTAGCAGTACCCTCACCAAAAGCCTCGTTAACTTTTCGGCTCGTCTCTGCCGCTCTTGTGCCTAATTTGAATTCATATAAAAAAATTGCGCGAATTTATGATTTTTCCATCTGTAACAAAAAGATAAACAACTTTGGTAAGCTGTGGTTAAAAGAAAAACTTTTAACACAGATAGATAGGGCTGGTAATGCCCTTTAAAATAATATATAACTTGACAACATTCTTGCAAAATTTTATTAGTAAAAAATGCATGAAAGTTTGACATAACAAAAACAGACATTATTTTTTCAACAACTGAATAATATAAATATTTATTTAGTAAAAGAATAAATAAATGCTTATGTACCTAAATTTCTTTCATTTGATGATGATGAAGAAGACATTTTTTACTCAAATTTCTGAAATCATAGAAATTTTGATTTGAAAAAAAATTCTGTATTTAATCTCAAGTCTTTCATCTAAACTATATTCATTTTATCCATTGAACTAGCAATTTTCCTTTATTTCATTTAAAAGATTTTGTCAAAAAATTTAAGTAGATTTAATTGAAATTATCTCAAAACTCTCAAAGGCTAGAAACATATATTAGGAAGAAAAATGTTTTTATTAGACAAAATTGTAAATTTAAGAAAAAAATTTTTAATACAATTTCTAATTTAAATCAAAAAATGAATATAAAGGTATGAATTTTTTATTTAAATTTAATTTAAAAAATTTTTATTTAATAAATTGCTGCTTACCTTTAAAAAGAAGATACTTTTTTTAAATTATTTTAATTAGAAAGAAGACAATCCATACCAATGAAATGAAAGTTAGGTTAGAATACTTTACTTTTCATTTTTTTATTTTAATTAAAAATTAATTAATATTAAAAAACTTAAAATTGACTTTATAAATTTTAATAGAATCTTAAACAAAATTAGAGAATAATCAAATAAAACGCAAACATACAACAAGAATTCAAAAAAGCAATTATAAAAGAGAAGCCTGATCGACGATTGATTATTCCAACTTTTTCCCAAGAACAATAAACATTCCGGGAATAAGGGAGGGTTACTCGAATTACTATGCGTTGTTATGGGAGTCCCCAATTTACTTGAAAATCTAAGGGAGAAGTAAATTTATAGTGTGTCAATGGTAATTATAAATGTTATGTAAAATTTGTTTTTAGGGAAATTTTAGAAACACTTCTATTAGGACTTGCAGCTTGATTAAATTGGCGAGATTTAAAATTGTTGAAATCACAAATGTGACGATCACGAAAAAGAATGTAATGAAAATAATATGATAAAGTGGGAGAGAAGTTCGACCACCGGATTGGTTGCAATATTCGAACACAATTCTTTTTTAATATTCATGATGAGATGGGTGGCTGTACACAAATCAGAGATATGTGAAAAGGGAGGAGGTCAACCAGAAGGATAGCCTCTATCAAAATAAAACTCAAAATATGAAATGTTTCGGCTTTAAAAATATAATGCCATCATCAGTCATTAGGACTGAAATGAGCAATAAAATTAAAAACCACAACTTTACAAAATAAATTTGAATTATAACTTACAATATATGCAGATTCAATGTATAAGACATTAGAATCGCAGATAGAGTTGTATATTACAATACACAAAAATATATATAACATATATAAATAAATTAATGCTCATCAGCACTAATTTGGCGATGTCTTCAGAATAAATAAAAATTATTTATCTACTACAAGCAAATAAAATAAATAAATAGAGGGAATCAACGATCTTGATGAGATCGCTAACCCATAATACAAATACAAATATCAAAAAATCTTATTAACTAAATCTATTCTTTGACCCCAAGAAAATTATATTTATATAAACATGTTATTATTTAGAAAGTTTTTATATTTTATGATTTTTCTATTTTTCTAATCGAATTCATGCTTTGTCTCTATGGTATAGGCAAAAAATCGAGTGTGAATAAGAAAGAGCACATCACATAACTTTCTTTTATCTGATTAATCAAGAGAATGTAATGTGATATGCTTTCCGGCAAATTTTTTCTATATCTGATTTAAATAAAAGTATATAAAATTTCTGATAATAAGAAAAAAATATACAAAGAAAATAATTCATAGAGAATTGCAGTTTTTTTTCGAAGAGAAATCTGAGCTCTGAGACCCAGGATGTATAGATCGTCTAGCCTTTCATCGCTCAATTGAAATCTTGAAATTATATTACGTATATTTGTGGGTGAAATCTCATGAAAAAACAGAAAACTCATTTTCTTCCAATCATAAATGTATACAAAATTTCTGGTTAAGATTCCCCAATTTTTAGGGCACGTTTATTCTCCAAAAATTTCAAATTTTGCGCTTTCAATTTTTAATAATTTTTTCTTCTTTATTCGTTATTTTTTATTAAATAAACATATTTAATGCTTGATATCGGAAAATTAAATAATCTAACTAGAACATCCTTGTTTTGAACATAAATTGTCATTAAATTAAAGAAAAGTCAATTTTTAACGTTTGTTTGACAGGTGGATTTTTTCAATTTGGTTTTCATAAAATTATTAAAAATCATAAAAGATAAAAATAGTGAATAATACTTCTTAATCTGCATAAAATTCTGCGTCGAATAGATGTATCATATGACATATAATTTGATGGTTAATGAAAAATTCGCTTTCAAATTTTTTTTAAAGGTTTTATTTAATTATTCCAAAAAATAATTAAGATATAAAAATGGGGATTATTGATTCGTATTAATTCTGCATAGAATACAAATATCATATAATTACTAAGTTGTTTAATTTAACATCTAATATTTTTAGGTTTTTTTACCAATAGATCAAAAAGAATTAAAGATATCAAAATTTTGTCTACTGATTCTTAATCTACGTAAATGATATATCATGTCTTCATAACCTTGGCTGAAATATTTTTTCATAGGGATAATATTTTTTTTTTTAATTTTTTCATACTTTGCAATTTTTGCCAGTTTCCGGACTCTCTCTTTCCTCCAAAGTCGCCTAATAGTCTATTCTTAGGTTCTTCTCTCTCTATTCTTATAAATTACTATCTTTTTGCTTAAAATATTTTTTTCAATAAAAACAAAAAATTACTAATCATTGAGTTTTTTTAATAATTGATTTTAAAGAGGGGTAAGGGTATATATATTTTTTTAAGTATAATCAATATTTTTATTTTTTATTTATTTAAAATTTATAGTATCTTTGGCTACTAAGGCCTCTACATATATACTTCACAAATACAATATATATTAATAAAAAATAGAAAAAATAAAATCACGTAACGTTGACTACCAATTTAGGTCTTGTATATATAAAATTAATAATCACTAAAATTAATATTTTTTAAAAAATGAAATAAAAAATAAAATAGAGGATATAGTGTATGAGAAATTTTGTTAGGGCACATCGTCTAGTTTAGGAGTTATTAATTAATTAACATCTGCACTCCTGTTGAGACACCAGTTTCAACCCCTCGGACGGGGACTACTCCAATAAACGATATGTCATTCATTAAGCATTCAATGAAAAATAAACGCGCATAATTTCGTTAGGACGTTGCTTAGTTTAGTAGATATAAATGTCCTTAATGAAAGGGTAGTTTTTATTTTTTTTTTACTCCCTCAGACGGATAGTACCCCGGTAAACGACATAATTCGATTCAGAATTCAATAAATAATTTTCATTAGGGCACATCATCTATTTTAGGAGTTATTAATTAATTAAAATTCCTGCTCGTGGTGAGACATATTTTTCTATTCTTTTTTATTTAATTCTTCGATTAATTTATTATTTTTCTATATATAATTACATTCCCCATCTCCATCTCTTTATTCCTTTGAAATTTTGCTTAATTAACCCAATAATAACGGAGATATTAATTATTTATAGTAAATTAATTTTCCGTCTGTTTTTAAACATTGCTGACAATCCATGTTGCCATTTAGAAATCTGCCCCTAACCCTGTATCTTGGTGCAGAGGTAGAGCTTTCGCCTCACATATCAAAGGTCAGTGGTTCGCTTCCCGTTCTGAGCGACAAAAATTTATTTCTATTATATTGGCTACCTATTAATAGAAATAAATAAGAACGGAGTCTAAATGGCCTCAGATGCCGAAAAAAAGACTTAAAAATAAAAAAATAGCTTCAGAGTGCTTAATTTTTTCTGTTTAGCAAATTCAAAGTGCTTTCCTTTTACTTGAAATAATATAAATGCTTATTATTATTCTAATCACCTCCTTGTTCATAAAAGAAATTTAATTTTCAACATGTTTAGTAGGGCAGACTCTGACTCTCAGTATAACGAGCAAAGCATAAGTGAAGGAAGAGAATTGTTGGGGATGAATAATTATCCTAAACATTTTCTACAAAAGATGCATAATTTATACATCCATAAATACAGAATACATCATTCCCAACAAGACAACAGGAAGAAAAAAAAACCGACAGATAATGTGCCTATTTATATAAGCCTACATAAGCTTACATAACTGGTCTACCAGAACCGATAAAAAAAACTAATTAACAATACTACCTGCAATGTAATATAAGTTTTAAACATATCAATACATTGGCCTTTATGTACAATAAGAAAACCCCAACACTTTATATACAAAACAGCAACAGAGTCTATAAGATCACTTGTCAAGACTGTAACCTCTGTTATATAGGTATGACCCAACAATATCTATATAAAATAATGTCCCAAAATATAACTAATATAAAAAACAAAGAATGTCGCCCTCGCGGCTCATGCTATTGAAAACAACCACAACTTTTATATAAAAAGATATAAAATAGAATTGAATAATGCCTATTAATAACATCAGAGGGCTTTTCTTTTGACAAATCCCTGGGTAATTATTTTATATATACAAAACCTATCTCTATTCTTTTATCATATCCACGAAGATCATCATTTGAATCCGGTATCATAATCACTAAATTTATCCTATAGGTTTTGACCAGAAGGGACAAATAAATAAAAAAAAAATCACCAAGTTTTATAATTATATACACGTATTTTTTATTATTTACTTTTTACACGAACATATTTTTCTTGTATACTCTAAATCAAATTTTTTTCTAAAATTTTTTTTTATATATACTATATGTACATTTTTTTTAACTTTTTATTGTGGCTGAATGACTTCTGGCTAAGGGCCTAAAAATAAAATAAATTAAAAAAAAAATCTATTAACGATGTGTATTCTCTATTATAGCTTTGAAGATGATCGCATAGCTGACCGTAACGTCGCGGCTTGGGTTTTTAAATAAAAGAAATAATACTAGCTGCATCGGTCTTTCTTTACCCTTACTACATATAAATCTTCAGCTATCTACCTCACCTAAATGCTTGTTTCTTTTACTGAAATCTTAACGTACTTATATTTGTCATAATTAATAAAAGTGAATAAATATATCGTTTTGAATAAATGAGTGTTAAATGTATATGTGAATAAATATATTCCTAACATATTACTATTAGATATCCTCTCTCCATGTGCTTCCAAAAGCTTTCCAATTTTCACTATCAAACCATTTTTGGCGCTTTATAAAATTTAAACCAAATTTGATTGAACCATGTTGGCTGCGCTTGCAATTGTGGCGCCATTAATTAGCCACTTAAAGAACCTCGTGTAAAACAGTAACAAACCGAACATTGGAGAGTCCACACTAATGAATTAAGTATCATGATCAGGTCATTTTTTCTCCATCCTGGTTCAGGTCGTAATTTTATTATTATTTATTTATTTAGACTGTCTTTTAGCATCCTGAGTCAGGACGTTTGGACATGATTGCCAAATTTTAAACACTGTCAATCACTTGCCAATCTTCGAGTTTTACAATTTTATTTATTATTTTTAAATATTTAGGCTCCATTACAATCTTTTTATCATCCAAGATGCCGTTTGAAATATATGCAAAAAATTTGCATAAACAAAAGGACCAATTATTGCAGAAATATTTTATTTCTTTGTTAACTCCTTTTTTTTTTTTTTTAAGTCTTTTTCGGCATCTTAGGCCATTTAGACTCCGTCCTTATTTATTTCTATGTTAACTCCTTTAAATGCAAAGCAGCATTTCGGATTCGTTGAAATAGCTTATTATAAATATTGAAATGAAAAAAAAAACTCCGTTGAAATAGCTTGAAGTTTTGTTTTTTGCATTGTTAATCTTCCTGTTGCTATTTGATAAATTTCCCTTTTATTCAATTTTGTAACAAGGCTTGTTTTAGAAGTGGAAAATTACAAGAAATAGTACACTACTTAGTTTTGGGATCGTTCAGATATTTGAGTTTTGAGGATAGAAATTTCAACTTTCTTATTCTTTGAGATTTCAAAAAGAGATGTCTTTTCTATAGTTATTTTTTTTTTTTTATTGCTATAATTGTTTTAATAAATACCTATATTTTGTGTTGTTTTAGTTGGTATATTTTTGTTAAAACCCTTCTATCAACATTAATCCTTATTTGTTTATCTGAGGTTCTTGAAGATATACCCTCCAGAAATCAACTGATTTCTGACAAAGTTTATTTCCTCCTTCAAAATATTTATTTCTAGCTATCTAGCTAACTAATCCATATATATTTCCACCTAGCTCCTTTCCGTCAAACTAATCCATTTTGAGGTGGATGTACTAATTGAAGAGGATGGCGTCTGGCATCTAATGTCGCATCCAGAATATGATTGTCTACAACCTCTTTCAATTTTAGATAGAATTTATTGAGGGCCGACTTGAGGTTAGGTTAATATTTCTATTATTTGTAACTATTTAAAAAAAAATTATTTCGAAATTAATTTACGATTTGAACCCCGAAAGATTGAATAATTAAATTTTTTACTTTTTCTAACCTATATATTTAATATATAGTGAGAAAGTATTGCGATCCCAAAAAATACATGACGAGAGACAATATAACAGAAATACAAGTTTTGAGAATCCCTATAAATATATAAATTAACCTTTATTACTCCAAAATTGTTTGGGGCCATTTTTTTCTTGACGTTTTTAGATTTTTTTGTGATTTTCTCTAAGGCTTCTCTAACGATGATTTCGCATTTACTCTTCCATTATATCCCACCACAAGAGTGAGATTGACATTCGACAACCTATTTTAAAAATTAATATTTGGGGGGAGGGGTCTCTGCCAGGATTACATTACATATATATATATATAAAAGAAAAAAAAAAACATTCTTGCAAATACTCCTTTTTTAACTGATAACCCCGCGCCAATATACATACACCTTCTTAAGTTCATTCTCTCTAATATCTTTTTACAAAAATATTTTCTCCTTTAAATTTATCTTGCAAATTAAGGTTGATAATACTTTTTAAATTAAACATCTATTTCAAATAATATGATCCCTCAACTCATTGCTTTTAAAGAGACAACAAAACCAAAGGAGATATAATTATCCAATTGGTTGAATATTTTTGCCTTGATCCACTTTCAAGGCCAATGTGTTAGAACTAGACATTGCAAAGGGGAGAACACAGTGCAAATGAACCAGTCATCATGATCAGATCAATTTTACTCTTATCTCTTGTGTGTATAGTGTGCTTTTTGAGATGTGATGCGCTACGAATTTTAAGTATAATGCCTACCCCTTCACCTAGTCATCATATTTTTAATCGAGTACTCAATTTAGAGTTAGTCAAAAGGGGACATCATGTGAGTAAAATCTTTATTTTATCATTTATCTATATATATACATATATGTATTTTAAAAATTATGTCATTAGAACAGAGCTTAGGCTGATCAATGGTTTGATTCGCTTCCTCTTCTAAGCAAAACAATTACATTAGCTATAAGTCAATTTAAACAAATCTAGATGGAGTATAAATGGCTCCAGATGCTGAAAAAGTCTTTAAAAAATATAGTAAGAGGGACAATAAAAAAATTGAATGCGTTTTTCCTTTTTGTAGCCTGTTACCATAAACATAAGTCCTCATAACATATAATTTGTGTTAATATAATATTGTTGAAAAACTTGAACTAATTACAAATACTTATATTGTAATGTAACTTGTTTCTCAAAAAAATGACAAAGATAGACTTTAATGTGCATTTTTTATAATTAGAATATTAATCTCTGAAAAGAAAAAAATTATAGGCGGTTAGCAATTTGATTTTATTATAAATCAATCTAAGTTTAATCAGAAAAAAGAATTTTTTTAATAAATTAATTTTTCTAAATAAAATAATAATTTTGGTAATTTGAGATTTTCTTCTTGTCAGTTGTAAAAGTTTAAAATGTTTGTGCTAATTTATTGACAAATTTATTATTAAATTATTTTAGAATATTTTCTCTTCTAGAAAATTGTTTTGCCGAAAGAGATTGATTTAGCAAAAGTGGGATTTACTATTCGCTACTTGGCCAAATTTCCAATACACTCCAACGCTTAAGGGAGACTAAAAGTCTTAATAGAAGAGAAGGGAGTAGGCGTCCGAGGTGTACAAGGAATGATCGTTTGGTTTGGAATTAATGTAGATACAAAGGAATCCTTATTTATGTGCCTCTGAGGTACGAAATAGTCTAGAAATGTCCATGTAAGCAATGATACGATAAGAAAAAGGCTACCGACCGACGTAAGAATAGAATAGACGTCTGGGATCTGGTCCAAAATTATTACAAAGGGGTTCATTTACCAATTATTAAATTGATGAGTGATGAGACCCGAGTCAGTGTCTATCATTCTGACGATCTTGATCGAGTGTGGAGACGACGTTGGGAGCGTTTTTTTACTTGTGCACTTCTGGAATCAGAAGAACTTCACTTTTGGTATGAAGTGTTATTAACATTAACACTCAAATCGAAATCATTTTCAAGGAAAATGGAAATCTAGAAGAAATTCTTGAAGAAGTTGTAGTCGCGTTTGCATCTTTTTACTAATCCAAGATAATGCATGACTTCATAGCGCTAAAGTTGTCAACATTTATCTAAATCAAGAAAAAATCACAAAATTAAAATAGCCCAGACGTTCTCCGGATATGAAGAGTTAGTGCATTGAAAAATGCTAGAAGAGGAAATACTCGCTACTAGAAACCAATATCTGATAAGAAACATATTATTTTAATTTTATAGGCCAATAATTATAAAGTTGCGAGGAAGTTTTTTCCAATTTTTCAAAAAAAAAAGATCTCAATTCATTTTCTTAAAAATGTTCTTATACACATTAATTTTTATTTATGATGAAATAGTTATTCACTAAAAATAAAAAGAGATTCATTTTTTAAAATTTTAATGTGAAAAATTTTAGTGTCCAGTTTTTTTTTTCTGGTTGAATTAATATTAGATTCTTACTTTTATAGCGTGTTAATCAATATTAATATATTTTGGACTATGAAATTCTTTTTTTTAAT
>JAAAKE020134325.1:0-11283 GCA_010014785.2 Anisolabis maritima | reverse complement strand
ATTTGTTTAATTACAATAATTTAATTTATGTTTTTCTACTAGTTTACCAAACCTATAAAATCCTGACCTCGTAAAAAGGATTTTTAGAAATTTTTTGTAATGGAATTTCGGCATAATTATGCGCACCAATTACTAATGACATGCATCTTTCAATATAAGATAAAAGAAAATATCTTGATTATTGGAGTTTATGTTAACTTTTGGTACGATTATTATTATTTCACTCATTAGAAAAGTCTTTTGAAGCGAACATCCTATACCAAAAACAGACAGGATTTTTGTTGAGAAGAGTTGTGACCATTGATTATTCTGATAGCGTTGCTTGTAAATTTAGTTTATCTAATCATTTTTTGCAATTGTGTTTTGTTCAAAAATCCTTTTAAGTTTTTACTTTTTTATAGCACCAGAAGGTTGATTTATAAGATTGTTTATTACTTTCTCTTACCTATATATGAAATATATAGTAGGAAAGTTTTGCGATCGCAAAAAAAATCGGTCGAAATTTCAACGAACGATTTCAAAGAAATACACGTTTTGAGATCTCCTGGGTCTTAAAAAAATGGCCTTGCAAAATGGTCTTTCTGTCTCTGTATCTATGTGTGAACAAGATTTCTCAAAAGGAAAAACCTTCGAGGCTGAAATTTTAAGCTAGGTACCCTCCTGACTTGCTCCTCGAACCTTTTGAATAAAATCGACCAACTTTACTAAAATAGTTTTTTAGTTTTTTTTTATTTACTCTTAAACTATTTTAAAGATTTAGTTTAAATTGTCTGTAGGTATAATAAATTGGAATTTCTTTAAGATGTATTAATCATTTTCCCCAAAATAATATGGAGCCCCAATTTAAAAAAAAATCTATTTTCATTATTTATATTTTTATTTTTTCTTATTTTTGCAATTTTCTTCGTTTTATGAGTTTGTTTAATTTTTTCATGCCATATTCTTGGCACTTCATATTTTTGCTTTTCGGTATCTGAGGTTTTTGAAGACTTTAATTTTAAATTTTATTCAATTATAATTTACATTAACATAAGATTGTAATGAAACTTCAATAGAAATCAATATATGAGACAACATCGCTATTCAGATTCAAAATTTCCGCAAATCACTTACAATTGGGCCAGGGAACAATCTTAAAAAAATCAAATACAATTTGAAGTGTATAATTTCCCCATTTAGGCAAAACTAATCCTGCAATTTTTCATTATATACATAAATGGGCTAAGAGTGAGTCTTCTGTCAGGCAAGAGCCCCCAAGTATTTATAATATAATAACTGCTTTCTTGGGTCTACCTCATTCTCAAATTATTTATAATTACAATTAGTGAGTTTTTCCAAAATGTAATCTATAAAGAAAGGACTCCTACATAGAGGAAATATACAAGGGCATCTCCATTTACGGAGACTGAAGTTATATAACTAATGGAAGATTCAAAATGAAAAAATGAAAATCAAATAATTGTTTATTTTCTTATGAAAATTATTTTGATGCTTACACTCTCCTTTCTATTTTTATTTTCTCTTACCTATATATGTAATATATAATGAGAAATTATTGCGATCGCAAATATAATCGATGTCAAGATTTCAACAGATATACACATTTTGAGGTATCCTGAGTTTAAAAAAATGGTATATATATGAACAAGATTTCACAAAACGAAAAAACTTTGGAGACTGAAATTTTATATTTAAATTAGGACCTAGGTCATATGCTCCTCTAAGCTTTTGAACAAAATCCGTCAACGGGTACTTTTATTTTTTTCGATTTTCTCAAAATTCACTCTAACCCTTATCCCTCCCCCCCAAATTGTTTGGAGTTCATTTTTCTCTTGTGTGTTTTTAGGTTTTTGTGATTTTCTCTTAAATTATTCCGATAATTTTGATTAAATTGGCTGTACATATAATAAATTAGATAATCTTTAAGCTGTATTAATCATTTTCCACCTCAAAATAACGTGGAGTCCCCAATTTAGAATTTTAAAATCCCAGAGAAAAGATAGGATAACTCATTGCCATGGTGACAAAATATAAATATTTTTAATTCCTATGTTTGATTTTTTTTTATTCAGTCATTTGCATTTGCTTTGGCCATAGGTGCAGAAACGATACAAAAAATAAATGTATAAACAAAATTGTGTATATATACAAAATATACAAATATAAACAAATTACGCTATATACGCTTACAATATAAATATAAGTATTAAATTCATAAATGTGTAAATTGTTACAAAAAATTTCAGTGTAAAATAAAACAGTACCTATTCAAAAGACAATTAAAATAATAAAAAAAACCAATATTAAAACAAAAATATTAATACTATATTTGATAATAAAAAAAATTAATTGCCAATTTAATTAATTTAATTTAATTATATTGGAAACCAAATAATTTAAATAAATATGGATTGGGTCTAAATGGCCTCTGATGCCGAAATGGACTTTCAAAAAATTAAATTAAATTTTTTTATAATATTGATAAATGATTAATGCACACGAATGAAAAATCTCTAAAAATAAGAGCTAATATAAACGAGCTACCTAGGTCCAGAGGCGTATACAAGGAGGAGGGTAATTTCCCTCTATGATTTTTTTACAATTTTAACTTTTTTCGGGTTCCGAAGCCATTTAGACTATAAACTGTACAATTATATTGGGACCCCCATGAGTTAGGTTTGGATTCAAATTAGCAAATTAGCATTAATAAAGGACTCCTGAATGTCTTGTATATAAACAAATATATATAACTATATATATATATATGGAATAATGTTTTCCCGGGTTGGTCCGCGTTGATTGTTGAGATTGACTCGACATTTCGGGAAAACATTATTCCACATACAACCAGCCGCGGAAACCTTTCAGAACATATATATATAGACTTAAATCATGAGAAGAGGGGGGGGGGGGGGTTAATTATATAAATGTCTGGCTAGGGCGCCCGCCGGAAAAAATATTCTTTGGCAGCACATCACACAACTTTCTCTTACGTAAGGCAAAGAAAATTGTATGACGTGCGTTTGATTTTTTTCTTTCTTTTTTTGTTTTTTTTTTCTGCATTGGAGGGGATATAGATATACGATACATTGTAAATTGTATAATTACGATAATCGATTTCAGTCTATATTTATTTAAATGAATTGATAGCCAATATAATATAAATAAATTTTATAACTCATGACAGGAAGCGAACCATTGTCTTTTAGATTAAGAGTTATCAACCTTTTGAAGATCACGATACCCTTAGAAGGTTGGAATTTTCTTTGACTTTCGCCCACTCTCTGTAATTTTGGATTTTTGTTTGTGGGGGAGGGGGAGGAGAAGAGACCCAAATGAAACTTTTTATTAAATTATATATTATAGTGTATCGATAACACAAATTTTCCGGGGTGAGAACGCCCTTAAAAGTCAGCCTCGGCTGCCCAGGGTGCCACATCGTCTATTGGTAACCTCTCCTTGAAAAAAGGAACAAGCTCTTAAAGAATTAAGCAAATCTTAATAATAAAATCAATCTCTTTTCTAATAATATTTTTTTTTCATCCATCTTTTTATACGGATTTATTTAATCGGTTTATTTTTTCTTTTATATAACTAATTGTTATTCTAGATAAAAAATAATTATTTTATTTATTTATTTATTTATTTATAATATGAAATAAATAAATTTTTCAATTTGCTTCAGTGATTAATTAATTTTTTTTTGGATATCTGAGTCCATATAGACTCTAAACAATTTTAATATATTTTATATATACGAAACAAATTATCCAGACATATTTATTTATAACCAATTGATATCCAATTGATTTAAATAAATGCCTGGGATCTGAACCCATATCTCTTGACTTTTGAGGCTAGCAATATAGACACTGTCACTACCTCTAACCTCTCGGCCACCAGATCAAGGCTAATTAATTGATTCTTTTAATGTATATTAATCATTTTTCATTGTTAGAAAAATTAAATATACATATAGCTATAGCATATCTAAAACTATTGACATAAAAAAAAAATCTTCTGGTTGTTTCTTTTATATCCATTTCTAGTTATTGTCCAACACTTGATTAGTGATTGTTAAATTTTGAACTAAATTGAAAAGGGGATTTCAAGAGTTTTGTTAGGCTTAGTTAAGCTCTGTCTGCCGGACTCAACTGAATCAATATTTTACTTCTAACAGATAACAACATACAAACATAGAACTAATATTTAGTTAGTATGAGTCACACCCTCACTTTGCATTTTCACAATGCTTAGTTAGTTGTCGGTTCTTACAAAGAATTTCCTCTTTCAAATTAATAATTTTTATTCTCATTAATAATTCCTTGGTCAAAAATTTTTAATTTTTATTACATTATTTTACGAAATAAAAAAATTTTTCTCTGTTTCCATATAATTTATGATTTTCTATAAATATTTCCAAGCAAATAGGAATTTTTTTATTGCAGCATAGTGTAATAAAGAGGTCATGTTTTTAGCCATTTGATCATGAATGTCAGGTCCTCTTTGATTAAGTATGTGCACCCAGATCACTACGCAGTATCATTACACACCAAAGTCGTTGGTAGCTCCTGCGAAACTGGCTTGTCCTACTATTTTATACAATGCTGCACTAAAAAAATATGCTAAAATTGTGAATATATGGGAAAAAGAAGAAAATTTTTGTTTTTATAAAACAATATTGTAAAAAAAAATTAAGTTCTGTTAAAATTGATTCAATTATCATATATATTGATTTTTTTTAAAATGAATTCTTACCGTCCTATTTTATATTCATATATTTATTATTAAATTTTATAATTTATTATCATTTTTAAAATTTTATTATTTAATATACGATAACTTTTAATGAAAGATATAATAAATTTTAAGAATATTTTATTTAATATTTAATTTAATTATACCATATATCTCTTTTTTAATTTAATATATGAGTCATTATATATTCTTTTATTTAAGGGTTTTATTGAAAAGATCGGATAAATAAGAGATTAAATTATTCTACCCTTTATTTGAATAGGGTGCCGAGAGGGTTGTTATTATAAGTTATATAATATTGTTAGGATGCAAAAGGGATAGATCTTTCTATTCAATTATTTTTTTTTATTTGAGCTTGAAGAATAAAATAAATAACTAACCCTTATATGAGAACACCATCTGTGTTCCCTCCATTAATTTTAAGATTATATCTAACCCTTGCTTAAAAAATAGTTTATCATACACAAGACCAAATAAATATTTTATTTTAATAATAAATATTTATATTTTATTTAAATTATATTATACAATCGACTGCGCAGCCTCTCTCTTATTATTAGATGAATTTACAAAAAACCGAAACATTTCTTAATTTTCTTTTATTCAATTTATCACTGTTAGGTAATATTTTTTTTATGTTGGGGTGGGTAATGGACCCTCCTCTTTCAAATTCTCCGTGAATGATATGAATTCCCATTCCTCTTTTTGTTCTTTTCCCCTCCAAATGCACTCGTTAGACATATATTGAATATATCGTGTCTGATTGGACTCCGACAGCGAGCTCCCTCTCTGACGGCTCAGCACACTAGCTTACCAAAACCGCCTACTTTTAAAATCATTTAGACATTATTTACATCCTGAATTTCACATTTCACCAAAAATGAAAAACTAATAGTAGTTTTGTTACTTAAAAATTAAATCCCTATTCATAATTTTTTATTTTATTTAACAAATTATTAATTTTTTATTGATAATTTTTAATATTTCTTTATTTATATATATATATATCGACGTATCTCCCTGCGAAGGCTCTTAGGGGGGAAGAGGGGATTAGACGAAAAACAACACTCAATATGGATAGCAAAAATTAAATAAGGGGCCAGGATTACTAGGATTAAAATGACAGATAAAATATAAAATTTTATGTTGGGAAAAAAATAAAATTTTGAAAATACTATTTAGGGTGGTTCTTCGTTAAAAATGGTGGGTTCCAACAGCCTTGTATAGAGAGGAAATTTAATGAAGAACGGTTCAACCGAATTACTTGGGACAATCCATCCAAATTTTCTATATACTTTAATCTTAATTTATTTCAAAATGGGATGAAGCTTAAAGACCCAGAAACGTTGAGAGTGGAAAGTAAAATATACCAATAATAGCCTTTCATTTGGATTTATTTCCCTTAAAACACTACTGTATTTATAAATTCAATTGCATATTTATTTATATTTAGAGAATTTATTTATTTTCTATATTTATTAAATAATATCTTTATAGTGAGTCTCGGGCCAAAATATTCTTGTTTTATTTTTGATTGTATTGAATATATGAAATTTCGGTAGTTTGTTATTTAAATGAAAGTTAGCAGACATGGACGTGTTATATAAAAGAGATAAAATGATAAACTGTTATTTACTTTACCAAAAGTTGATCATATTGAGATATTTATTGTATGTCTAACGCTTAATTATGAAATTTCATAAAGATCCGTTCAACCGAATTTGTTCTACACGTGTCCACACACCGAAATATCCTTTGAGGATTAATTTTAATCATAACTTTGTTAGGCCTATTAATGGGACAGCAAATAATGTGATCGTTTCTCATGAGAAATGTATAATCAACCAATGATTATTATTCTCTTAAAGAGACATATTAAAAATAACTCTTTAATCGATTTATCGATTACATATGAACAAATATCAATTATTTTCATATTGTATAAGCATTTTCTTTTTATAAAGATTGAATTCGAATGGACATTGGGTCCTGGTGTTTGAATATAATTAAATTAAATTTACAACAAACTAAAGGAAGGCATTTATATTAAAATCAGAGGCCGAATTAAATAATCTGAAAGATATTCCCTCCCCCGTCCTATCAGAAAGAAAACACAATATTTAGTATCCTAAAAAATTTAGTCATCCTGTTGTTTTAACAAACTTTACGTTTTCGCATTTCCTAACAAATAAGTTCGAAATCCACATTATTTGGCAATGATGTCTTGTATATTTGTCACGTCTTTTGTTTTCGGAATACAGTCCTCATTTACTAACCAATTTTGTGGAAACTGATATGTATCTTTATTCTAATCCATTTAGTTTTTGAACAATTAGACATATATATATGTGCCGTACTTTATTTTACTCCTAGGAATATAATGCGCAGATCTCATGTCCTTAAGAAGGGATTCCTCCCTTTGCATAGATAAATAAAAAGGGAGTAGGAGAAATGCCAGCCATAGTTCGGGTCATTTGAAGTAATCATTACTCGTACTTCGATGTGAGCACCTTAATTAATAATTATATGCAGTAAAAATTAAATTATCCTAAAGACCCTACCATTTTTTCAATTTTTGTTTTATCTGAGATATGTGAAAAGGGAGGAAGTCAGCCAGTAGGATAACCTCTATCGAAATAAAACTCCCAAAATGTGAGACGTTTCTACTTTATTAAGATAATACTGACTTCCTTCCTTTTCACATATCTCTGATCTGCATACAGCCACCTATCTGAATCGTGAAAATTTTGTTTTATCTTTTTTTAATTTCCATTATTTCATATTATAAAATTTGTATTTGATTACCTTGACGCCTAATTAAGTCCCAAATAATCCGGATGATCAAGTTTACTGTATATCTTTCTTAAGTTATATATGTTAGTAAGTGCTTAATCGAAGGATTATCTTTTGTCATAATACTCGGGTGAGTTCACATTTCATTCCCCAGGAATTTTTTCCTGGAGGTAGATTTGAATCTGAGTTGCCTTTAACTCACATTTAGAAGTTTAACTATTTCATCTCCTCGGCTAATTGCCTTCTCAAATTCTCATAAATATTTAAAATTTAAAAATTCTTATTTAGCCTATACCAAGGCATAATGCCTTTTTTTAATCAATTAATCATAGACAGATAAGCTTACCTGTTGTTAAATATTATTTTGATGTTGCACAACAAAACCTAGAAGTGGAGATGAATGTTTTAGGTTCAAATAAGACAAAACGAATATCATTTATCTAATAGTGGATCATTGATAAGAGAAATAAAGATATTTGACCCATCCTCAATCAGTACTGTCTAATATGTCCTGTCGCTAAAAAATGATGTTCATCCCTCTTGTAGATCAATGTTTCACATTCGTTTAGTAAAATATTCGTTACTTAATCGAGGCAAAAACTCAAAACAGGAACAAAAATTAATAAAATAATTTTTACAAACATTAAAAAAATATTATAATAAGATAATTCAGCATTTTATTATAACTTTCTAAACATTCTTGAATATGAAACAAAAATATCATTTTTTGTACTCTTTTCGGCATCTGAAGCATCTATATATATTGAATCAACTCATTTTTACTTAATTTCACGATTGGTTCCCTTAGAGCAGAGTAGAGATCTTTCTTTCTTCATAATCTTGAATTCAGTGGTTCGTTTTCCATTCTAATTTATTTTAAATATATTGGCTAAATGAATGTATAAAGTTCTTGAGTGCATATGATCTCTCAAAAAGAAGAGCCTTCAGGTCAAAAAACTCATTTGGAAATTTACTCCTATCGAAAATATAGCGGTGCCACTTCAATGGAATATATTGGCTCCTGATTCATTTAAATAAATATGGACGAAGTCTATTACCTCAGATGCTTAAAAAGACTTAATCCAATTGATTTCAATAAATTTTATCATTTATATATCATATTTAGGACAGGCAGAGATTCAAATCAATATCATCTGAATTAGATTTAGGCGTTAACAATGCCAACATCTATAGCCTCTTAACTAAAAGAGTAGGGGATAAAATTTTTATTTATCAAACAAAAGTATTTTCTTTTTTCATTTTTATTTTTACCAAGTCATTTATTTACTAATGAAATTCAATTTTTTTTTTTTTTCATTATTTTCCCCGATTTCAGTTACTCCCCTATCTTGTCTCATAGTTATATAATTTTATGAATTAGTTCAAATTTCGACTCTCTGAACTTTAATGGATCTTTACGGAATCTATTCAACGACCAATTAGCCGAAGGATGGACTTTCTTACCCATAATTCAAGCGTAAATTCCCCCCCCCCCCTCTCCTCCAGGCATATTTAACAGAGATTGTCACGCTATGGTTAATCCAGAAATATAAATGGGATGGGTCCCCGCTTCCTGAACAGGAGAACCCGAGGTTGAATCTACATTAAATAATTTTTCAAAGTAATTCTCCGAACTCCTTTCAAAAGATGTCTCCAAGGTTACAATCCTCTTTCTCAACGGCCTGAACAGATTCGAATAATCACTGATAATTTTTAAGAAAGTAAAATTTTTTATTTCCTTGTAAAATATTTAATTTTCTTTTCAAAAAAGTTTTTTTAAATTGTTGCTAAATATAGGCCGATATTTTCTTCCTGTGTCATTGAATAAAAAAAGTTATAAAACTGATAAAAACTTTGGACAAAGTTTAGCCAGGGAAAATTAAAAGCATCTTTGACTTGTCTTGAAGAATGAAAGGTAAACGACATTCGAAATGTAATAGATATTTGATTCATTAAATTTGTCAAACATTAAACTATTTTAAATACTGAAGGGTGAATTACTCAGAGAACCAACGATTTTTTAACAATCCAAGTTCAATTTATAACACAATTATTTGTATAAATATTTTTCAAAATGCTACCATAGGGCGTATATTATCAATCGTTTTGGTTGTTGTAAGGTGTTGTATGACAACACAATTATCATATCATTAATGGATTTTTAAATTAATTGTACCAAAGCTCGTCCGGACAACGCTATTTTAGAAATTAATGGGTCTAGAGGAGCTCTGGAACAATTAATCAAAAAATCCATTTGGGTTGCCTACCTTCCAACAACCAAACCCTAACTAATTTTCGTAATCAATGGTATATTATGAATATGACGCATTCTTATTAGTACAACCAATAATAATTATTTTATTTTTTTACGATTTTATCTTAGAACCATGAAAAATTAATTTTTTGGCTCTATGTCTAGACATAAAAAATCTTTATCCCAAAGATGACTAATGATGGCCTTATCTCAATAAACCAAAACATTCCAACATTTGTTTAAATTACATACAAGGGTGGAATTAAGGAATCATGGAATTCGCAACAGCCCCTGTCCCGGAGATGCCTCTTTGTAAAGAGAAGAGAAGTGAAAAGGAAAAGAGGGAAAAATTATGTTGGCATATATATTATTTTGATGATTCATAGAGCAAACCAGGACTTTGCTCGGGGCCTTTATGAACAAAAAAATAATTAAAATAAAAAAAAAAAAAAATGAAGTTTACATCCATCCTTTCCCTTTGCTTGCATTTTCCCTCCTTGGCATTGATAATCTCTATTCACCTTCCTCATTTTTAATTAATTTATAATAATCGCAAAATTTTATTCTTGAATCATCACCTTGAATCATCACCTAAACCCTTCTCCACCGGGATTCTCTTTAAATATGTCAAATAAAGATATATTATTATTATGATAATGATTATGTAGGAAGAAGGGAAAATTTTGTCTTTAATTCCCTTTGAAAATAGCTATTTCGCAAAGACCACTTAACATTCCTTTAAGAATACTGTTGAATTTAATGTTAAAGCAGCCACAACTCCTTGTCGAAATTCTAAAGAATAATCTGTTTAAAATTACACAACATTCCTGGCAGTTGATTTAATTTTATTTTGTTTTGTCACTTAATTTTCAGACTTCTATTTGCATTATCAAAAATTTGATAGCTTGGTCCTTTTCTTAAATGTTCTTCTTACTTAAAACTTCCCTTTAAGAATTTCCTATTAATGTTTCGACGATGAATTCATATAATGGTAGGGGCGTCAAAGACCCTTCATCGATCCTCTTGCAATATATAGGTTCTTGTAAATAGTTAGACACTTGAAAGGGAAGAACCAACACACACAAATTGGTATCTAACTTTGTTAAATTTGACTCTTAAATGGACTTAGATTTTTTTACTGAATCACAAAAAGTGTTTCTTATTTGACCAAATATTTATAAAAGGGACATTTGATTTTAATTTTAAATAATTGTAAATTTATTCACATTTAAAATAGTAATCTAAATATTTTGAAATCATATATTCTAGCGGTACTTATTACAAAAATACCCGAAATCCTTAAAACCGCTAAAATAGTTTGAAGAACTATCGGGTTTTTACTAGTAATATCTATATATCTTGACAGGAAGACGAATTAAAAGAAAATTAATCTTTTCATTGAACGTCAGTTAATACCAGTTTTTACTAAACTTCGATTAGAAGATTAGAAGTTTGATTAGCCCATTAAATAGAATATA